>JAFJYH010000160.1:0-101806 GCA_017365405.1 Cadophora malorum | reverse complement strand
CAACTCAACTCAACTCAACTCAACTCAACTCAACTCAACTCAACTCAACTCAACTCAACTCAACTCAACTCAACTCAACTCAACTCAACTCAACTCAACTCAACTCAACTCAACTCAACTCAACTCAACTCATCGAGCTGCCCTGCCCTGGCAGCAGCCACAGTGGGTACGAGCCACAATTTCGACACCAGCCACAGCATCCACCAAGCCCGCCCATCCGTTGCCGGCTTCGAGAAATCACGCTTGCAGGGAAACGGCGAAGGGACCTGAGAACTGGCTTCGGTAACGTCGTGTCGTGTCGTGTCGCGTACAAAGAAATCGTAGCTGATTGATTGCTTCCGGCGTCAGAATGAAAATACCCTCATTCGGCTTCTCCTCCATCATGACCACTGTTGAGCAAATCATCATACTCGCCTCCCATTGTGTTCTTTGAAGAGTTCACAGTGGTTGCTACTCCGGGAGCAGCCTATTTGCAATAAATGGCATACCATTGTTCGTCCTTTGTCGCGTATCGTCCTCGACGCCCTACTTATCAACTTGCGCCAAATCACACCCTCAACCATCCACGACCACCCACAATTTCTTGATGATATAAGGATTGGAACAATTGAACAGGCTATCAATCGGAACGCGTTTTTCTGCGATAAATTTGCGATTGTGGTGGCTAGACGAGCGGGGGCTTTTGGCACTCCTATTGTGAAAGGCTGCCGACAAAAGCAGACTTGCGAATAGTTGCAACACAATAGTAAGTCCGCCCTCGCTAAGCCTGCGATGGCAAACGATTTTCACCTAGTGAGCCATTGCTCTGCTATCTTCTGCTTTTCTTGCTCCCGCACCTTTGCACACTTTCATTGAAAGTCTCTAATGTTACTGCATCCCTCAGTTCGAGAGGACTACCTGCCTTTACGATTCGCACACCTTCGTTAGTCCTTCGTTACAGACTTGTTATACATTAAATATCTGACTAACTTGTCGCTCCAGAAATCGATTCCGCTCGCCAGAGTGAAGCTTCAGACGACGGACTTTCCGAATTCTCACGGATCAACGACCCTCTCCCTGAACATATCCCATTCGATCGAGCACAAGTACGCTCAACTCACACCATGTCTACCCGCAGATCTACTCGCGGTGCTAGTAGGCAAGCAAGCAGTCGAGGAGCTTCGCCGGCGATCTCTACATCTGATATCCCGGCAACCCCAAGACGTGCGGCGAACCGTCGATCTTCCAACGCTCTTCCAGCAGTTGGCGCACGACAAAGTACAGCCTATGGCTCAAATACAATCCCACCACCAGCAGCAGATGGTCCCCCAGTGGCTCGTGGTTTCAATGAGGTCCTGGAAGCCGAGTTGAACCCTGTTTCACTTCCTCCTCGCAGAGCTGCAAGTAGTAAGTCAACCCGGCTCTATGCATGAATCGTTATTGACGCTGCCCGCAGATGTTAGTCGCGCCCGAAGCACAGCACACTCTCCAACTCCTGTTGTCTCGGAAAGAAGTTTCAATGACGAAAGTGGCATCTTTCAAAGAGCTGGCATCGAGTCTTCGCCCATCTCGGTGGCCGAGGAGCTAGGAAACATCCCAGAACTACCCGAGCCAAATTCCGATGAGGAGGACTCAGACACACCACCTACCAGCTTGGAGGAACTTAATGACCGGGCGGAGCGTCGTGCGATGGAGCAGATGGCTAGAAATAATGGTCGTGCACCGATTGTTCGCGCCACAAACAGTTCATGGTACTGGAATCTGCTCGCTGGTATCTTGCAATTCCTGAGAGAGGTCCGAGATCTTATCTGGGCATTTTTCTTGGACTTCATTTGGTACCCTTTCCTCGGGCCTGCGACGAAGTTGTTCTTAACGTGAGTATTGCCCCCTCCAGAATGAAGGGCTTCTACTGATAAGATCAAAAGTAAGGGTCTTCCATTAATTCTCGCCTTCGCCGTTGGCTATGGAATTGTCCGAGCTGGTTCTGGCGTGGTCTCTGCTGTTTCCTCTAGAAGCTTGCCGAGTCTCATTCCGTATAGTTTGAGACATCCCAGCGATATGTTCAGCCCAACGGATGTTCAATCCATCAACCGTCGTTTAAACGATCTTGAATATAAGGTTTCTCGCCTCTCGTCTCGCAGCTCAGATCTCGACCCCAAGGCTTTGACCACCATCCAGGACATGCTTCCCGACCTTCTCGTTGTCAAAAAGGATAGGTATGGTAACAGCGTCATCCCCGACAACTTTTGGTATGCTTTGCGGGACAAGATTCGCGAAGACGATGTCTTTTCTCAGGCTCCAGTCGACGTTGGCAAAGTCTCGTCCGGCGGCCATCGTATCAAGGATATTGAGAAAGAGGCTCAGAGGCTTTGGGACAAGTACCTGAAAAGCAACCAAGCACAGCTCGGAGAACTCGGTAACGAAGACGTTGTTCGCCAATTCCCCCACCTCCTGGAGCAGAACCATATCATTCCAAAAACCGAGGTCTTGCAACTCATTCGCCAGAGCTGGGATGACAACAAGTCCGAGGTCAGATCGGAAATGAGCGAAATGAAGAGGAAGCTCACCCACGCTACTCAGCAAATCAGCAAACTCCAGCACGATTTCAAGGACGAATCGAAAGCCATCGCTTACGAGGTTCTCAAAAAATTCATCCCCAGCGGCCAGATTGATGCTCTTGCGGCTTCCAATCTCAAGAGCAATCTCAACTACGGACTCACTCGGCTCAACCACTTCTCAAAGGGAACTGGTGCCGTTATTGATCCGGAATACACCTCACCACAGTATGTCTTTCCCAGCATGAATGTATGGTTCCCAAAGAGGACCATGCGCTGGTTGATCGGCAATTCCATACCCGTTCCAAACTCACCTGATACCGCTCTGATGAAGTGGGAGGAACATGGCGACTGCTGGTGTTCTCCTTCTAATGCTGACGGTTTTGGTCCCAGTCTGGCTGTTATTATGGGCAGCAGCATCTATCCTGAGCAGATTGTAGTTGAGCACATCATGTCGAGTGCATCTCTCGAACCAGGTGCTGCACCTAAAGACATGGAGATCCTTGCATGGATCCCTGATTCCGAGCTCTTCCAAGCCGTCTCGAAGATGTCGGATAACATCTTCAATGACAACACAGTCGAGCCACTTCGTGCCGACAACTTCGTCCGCATCGCCACATTCACATACGATATCGACGCCCAGGAAAATATACAGGGTTTCCAGACACAGTTGGACATGAAGGCTCTTGGAGCACATACCAACAAGATCATTGTTCGCAGCAAGAACAATTGGAGTGATGGACATGTTGACTACACTTGCTTGTATCGTGTCAGGGTACATGGCGATGTTGTCGCTTCTCCAGGATTATTCTGAAGAGAAGCAGATGGATATGGTCTCACTCTATACTTTATAATTCTTGTTCTGAGATACTTGTTCTCAAGGAATGGTTGGTCATTTGGAAGGGATTGGCGTTCGTGGGGAAATACCCATTTTTGTAAATGAAATCGTGGAATGCATGCTTGATTTGAAGACTTATACTGGAATCACTTGCTCTTGTGGTGTATCCTCTGATTTGAAAAGGACTCATCGACTCGAGGGCGAGCAGCTTCGCTTATCATGACGACTCGCGGCAGGTGAGTCTCTTTGATTGTATCGATCAATTTTCCTAGCACCTGAGTGAATCTGCAAGGTCTCTCCATGACTTCCACCAATTTCTAACAGCACCACTAGGCAGCCTCGCTAAATTCACGACGAGCTCGTGACTCATCATAACAGAGCAGCTTCCCCGACGTGTTCCATCCCCTCTCTAAATCTCGAGCGAAGTCCATTCCCATCAAAAGATCTCTCAGCCTCCACGCAACAGCAGAGTCCTTCCACGACCACCTCCTCGAACGGCGTTTGCCAGGATGGCATCAAATCCTAGTGCAGCCAACACGGTCTCAACAACCAGTGACCAACATTCCTCGTCCATCGCTGATTTTCCGAGATCTCTACCACCAGGCGTTGGCAAAGAGCTCGCAACAAACCACCGGCACCTATGCCAAAGATTACTCCAAGTCGGAACGCGTTACGTGGATGTATAACTTTGAAAAGGATCTCAAATTCAAGTTTGGCGTTCCCGCGGCATACTCTTAGTCGATTGCGTTTTTAACAATCGTCGCAGGTTCGTGCAACGACTCATGAGTCTCCCCAAGGAGATCCGCGACAAGATCTATGAGCTGGTCATATTTGCTCAGGCTGATTCGCCACTAATTCTGTCTGACGGTCTTTTCCCTTTTGCTCCATGTTCTGCGCTCCATACCATGATCATCTCGCGGTAAGTCTGCCGGCTTCTTGGCTCAAGTATGCCTGGACCGGCTCACATGCTAATAATTTTTGCAAAACAGGCAAGTTGTATTCCATCTGGCATCATGTTCTGCGCTCTCCTCTTGCACCTTGCTGTCAAAGTGCACAAGATCCCGACTCAACACAAACACAAGAATCGAACAGCATGGGTCCAAGAACACGACCAACTGATTCCGTTCCTCGAAAAACTCGGTAGACATTTTCCCAACCTCTTGTCATTTACGCTAGATCTGAAGCTCTCGTCAGATATGCTACACTATCTTATTGAACATCCTGAGAAATAACCATGGGTGCGATACGTGCTGAGGACCAAGGCTAGACGAGTCCACTTTAAGCAATGCGTCACTCCGACATCGTGGTACTTGGACGGTCGTAATCAGGACGAACGAGAGGAGAGCAAGAAAAGGTTGAACCAGGTGGAAAGTAAAGCAGCCAGTGTGTTGGAAGAGTTTTTGAAATCAATGAGCTTAAGACTTCCAGATGACGAGGATTTCGGACTCGGGAGACTGTTCCTAGACGATAGTGTATAAGTGTGCGAGATCATCTACACTTAGCAATGTATCTAGGAAGCGGTTCATTATCAATAATTGCAGAAACCCAGTGGATGCCTATCATTGAACCCATTCACTGAGTCTGTTACTTTGTAGCTTATCTGTCTCCAAGTGATTTTCGCTTTGCTTGCCCATTATTCTCCTGGTCTCTCTATATCAATACTGCAACTGGCTCGTGGCTAATACTTCTCCACCATCTGGTTTGACGACACTTACAACTATAACAAAAAGTCGCGCCCCAACTTCTCACTTATCTTACAACATCAGCGCCACTCGTTGACAACGATGATGGAACCGAAAGCCAGCAATCAAGCTTCTCTGATGATGGCAGAAGACAGCCTTCATCTTGTGCAGTGTCTGCCGCCCGACGTTCTATGAGAGCTCCGTCGCAGCGCAGGATGCAAGCTCGGGAAGTTCACCAATAGCAGCTCTCCGGCACAGCATCACTTCGATCTGAGCAATGACTTCACCTTCGAGTAAGTTGCCTCTACAAATGCTGCCGTTGATTATTTCAACATATGCTGACTTTGAACAGGTTTATGCAAAGTCTGATATGAGTCCCGGAAGAAGTTCGCGATATTATTTATGGGTTCGTGTTCTTCGAAGCAATATCAAAGAGTCTCGACACAGAAAGCGAGGGCATTGTCCCTCACAACATTGTCGAGAAACAGGTGGCCCAATCTTACAGTTACTTTCGCGTGCCATATCGACCTTTGCAGCAGATGAACATCCTTCAGAAACATGATCTAGTTTGGTTCATTGCTGCTGTGCTTCGATTCGAGGGAAGAACATTGTACCTAGCTCTGTAGGGAGCACATACGTACAAGATCCCCTCAGGAATAGGGAGAGAACCCTTGGTGTCTTCATGGACATTGTGGATACTTTCAGGCGAAAATGCCAGATGCATTTTCCAGCTGAATACTTCACAAGTTTTGGTTTGGTTTCTCCAACCAACCAAATTCCAGTAAGTTGCCTCATTTCGTACACCAAGTAGCGTGCGCTAATACCAATCCTAGACTTCTCGAATCTGGCTTTGCTCTTCAGTCATGCATGTATCTATTGAGCCCTCGCAAATCTCCAAGGGGGGAGGATTCTGGTTCCGAAGAAACAGCCACAGGAACGACTGCTCATCGACCACAGCGGTTTCATTGTCTTGTGTGAACTCATCTCAGAGCATTTCCCAAAGCTACGTACATTATTGATACGAGTCACCATCGACCGGACTCAAATGAAACATGTGATTGCCCGGCCAACCAAGCAGCCATGACTGAGATATGTCAAGAGAATCCCAGTCAAGTATTTTGGATTCTCTCTCTCCGACTACCGAGCTAGTGATTATCCTCCGGACGGACAGTTATATCATCTTGCCAAAGCACGAGAGCAGTTGACTGAGAAACTAAGCAAAGTCCTGGAGGAGCTGTTGATGCCGATTGGTACGAATATTCGGACGATGAAGACTTCGGTCTACAGAGGCTCTTCTTGGAGCATTGACAGTCAGTCAAGATATGGGGTTGCGCTAGGCTCTGGAGGAATATGGATGGAGATGTGGACAAGCACCTGGCCTTTACATAGGGAGAAGTCAACAATGACTTCAGACTAGGGTTAGTTGAACATTCAAAGAGGAGCTGAAGGCTAAGAAGCCTGCACCTCCTGCTGGAAATCGCCAAGCTTTTAAGACTATATAATTCCAGATCATGCTTTCATAAATTTTAGTAATGACATCACGAAGCTGGAAAGAGAGCTGTGGAAGTGAGGTTCCTGGGAGCTGTGAATGTGCTCTGATTATGCAGAGCTATTATTAACATAACATAAAGCTCTATATCTGATCGGAGTGTCTCCCTGAAACATTCTGATTGGACACAGGCAAAATTCGAGACTCTTCCAGGGTATGAGTGAAGTAAACAACCAATTTGCAATTAGCTTACTCTGAGCTTCGTCATAACATTCAATCTCACATACCAGGGCTTACACTTCCAGCCAAAATGAGCCTATTAAGCAAGTCTAACACTCGACAAAAAGTAAAATGCTACGCCAAGAACCCAAATGACAACCCAAAACAGTCGACAATTAGCCGAGTTGCAAGGCTCGAGCTGCCAAAAAGTCGCAGATGATTCACGGCACCCCACTAACAACATCTCAAAGCCGTCTAAACAAAGTGAATACCACACTCCGTCTTCTCCTCGCCGGTCCCAATCAAGCCTAGCTTTGACAGTCCCAATCTGCCTCTTACCCTCCCAAACCTACATAAAACCCCTCTCCTCCCTCGAGACAGATTCCTCCTTCCTTCCTCAACACCAAAAACACAAACTCAACACACAACATCTTCGTCTTCCAAGACATAAAACTTCAAACTAATACATACTGCACACCAAACACAAACAACAATAAACACCAGTCAAGATGCGCACCACCTTCATCTTCGCTGTCGCCTCTACCCTTCTCTCCCTCGCCGTTGCTACCCCAGCCGGCACCCTCTCCTCCCCTAACACCAACGCTCTCCTTCCCCTTGGCGCCCGTTCCGCTCAGCAGGGCTGCTGGGAGCAGTGCTCTAACCACCTTCAGTGCCAGGGTCTCTGCTACCGTTGCTCCGTCAATGGTCGTGTAAGTTATCCTTGCCCCTCCTTCCTCTCTATCTTCCACCCATCTCTCTACCGCCCTTACTCGCAACATGTATACCATTCACTCGACATGAGAGCTGATGTTGATGATCTGAACAGTGCCACCGTCCCGCCAAGCGTGATGAGGGTGTCGAGGATGCCGAAGTTGTAAATGCTCCAGTCTCCCTCCCCCGTGATGAGGCCGCCGAGACCATCGTCTACAAGGGATGCTGGGAGCAGTGCTCAAACCATCTTCAATGCCAAGGCATCTGCAACCGCTGCTCTGTCAACGGCCGCGTAAGTCTTACATCTTCCTCTTCATCCCCACTCTCACCAGTATGAAGTAAGCTAATAGACTCTCCCACACAGTGCCACCGCCACGCCAAGCGTGATGAGGGTTCTGAGGAGGTCGAGGAGATCAATGCCCCAGTCTCTCTCCCCCGTGACGAGGCTGTTGCTTACAAGGGTTGCTGGGAGCGATGCTCTAACCACTTGCAATGCCAGGGTATCTGCAACCGCTGCTCCGTCAACGGCCGTGTAAGTCTTCTCTTTCCCTTCGCTCTTCCTCTCCATCCCCTAGACTATACATGAACTGACGAACCTTTCTTCACAGTGCCACAAGCCCGCATAAATAACCAACACATCACACCTTCCACACGGTATCCGAGCATTAGGCTTTGACAACACCGTCCATCGAATATCAGTCTCTTAGACAGGCATGACTTGGAAACGTTAAGGCTTTCTTTCATTTGGGTTGCTTGATGGTTGGTCAATGGGAAATGTTTCTACCTTTCTTCTGTTTTTTGCTTTCTTGCATTGGCGCACAAAGGGATCATAGCGTTCGTGCATTGGGTTTTCCTTCTTCTTCCTTTGAAATGGCTGTCTACTTAGACAGACCTTGCATGATGGGATGGAGTGAGTGAGTTGCTGGTTTCATTATGGGGTCGGGATTGCATAGCTCTCTTTTCTTTGGAAAGGGGTTCTTGGTCTGTCCTCTTCTCTTCTCTTCGACTGTTCATCATAGATGGATGCAAGATGGAATGAATGGAAACTTTGCACATAATGAAAGTGAAAGTAGTAACATAAAACACCTTGGTCTTGAATGCAAAGTGAAAATTTTGCGTAACGAAAGTGACCACATGAAGCAAGAGCACAACTGAGCGTAAGCAAGAACTGATTGTGATATTATTATCGTCTTCCCTTTCGTATTGTCCAAGACACATGCATCACCATCTCATCCAAAAGATGATCAACGCCATAAATAGCATAAAATATCAAGCGAGTAAATAAGACTGCCCCACCCAACCAAATAAACAAGCAAACACTATATCGCTACACCCACCCAACCCAAAGTTTTTCAAACACATTTGGTTAAATAAATACTCCAATTATATGCAACAAATATTTTCTTTTCACATTCCCCAATCATAGTTGGCCAGAGAGCAATGCTTCGGTGGCTGTGTACTGTTAGCAAGATATCATTATCACTAGACAGGGGAAGCGAAACTTACCAGAGTTAATATATGCTCTCCTAGCATCAAGCGCCATGCCAAATCTCCTTTCCAACTCAGCCTTGATGCTCTTCTTCGTGACAGTCATCAAATCCGCAGTCTTAAGAATCTCTCTGATCTCAGCCAAGATGGCGTCGTCACTTGGCAGACCAGCCAAGTTCGAAAGCTCGAGTTCCTGCTGGCCGAAGAATTGAGAACCGCCATACTGGCTCTGGCGGTAGTCCATGCCCATGGCATCAGAAGGTGCCAGAGACATGCGCGAGTTGTACATGTTGGCATTCTTGGCATCGTATGGGTAGTTACCCCCGACCTGCGACATTGGGCGCGAAGGAGCGTAGTTGTACTCTGAAGCTGCGGGGTGGTGCTTGGTGCCGTAGGAGTAGCCAGAGATCTCGGAGCGGTCGTCCTTCATGGTCTGAGCTTCCCATAGCTCGGCTTGGTACTCCTCCCACTTCTTGTGCGGGATGGACTCTGGGTCGAACTTGCCCTCGTCGGTGATGACGATCTTGCGACCCTTCTCTCCGGTGACGACTCGAGTGTTACCCCAGGAGAAATCGTCCATGTGCCAGAAACTGTACAGTGGCAGACCGAAGGAGAAGACTGGAATAGCGAGAATGTACAAGATCATCCAACCGATCATTTCCCATTTTCGGTGAAGAATGAAAATGATAGCCTGCAAACCGTATATGACACCCAAAAGAATGAAAGCGATGATAGGTACAGTGCTAGGACTCTTGATCACAAGTACAACCAGGTAGACGATGTACGCAACAGTAACGGGCTGGACAATGGTGGAAAGCAAATCGATGAACACAATAAAGCGCATACTGAAGCAGCAGAAACCGCAAAGTTGTGACATGGGGACCAACTCGGCAAGATTGTGCACAGTAGAGTTGATCCAGCGACGACGTTGCGAGAGGAAGACCTTCCAGGAATCAGGGGCAACAGTCCAGGCATGTGCGTTTCGAATGTATTTCGTCTTGTACTTGGGGTGATGCTTGAGCAGGAGTGTAGTCAAGTAACGATCCTCACCCAAGTGGAGCAGATTCTTCATGTGGAGAGTGTCGACACGGATTTCAGCGTACGCTTCGACGACTTCCCGACTGACGAAGAGTGGCTTCCCGGATTCAGCAGCGCGGATACGGGTCATGGTGAAACATCCAGGCAAACAGGTGACACTACCAAACAAACTTTCGAATGCTTTGGCAAGATTGTGGGAAATGTAGTATTCGTAGACTTGGATCATAGTGACGAAGGAGGATTTGGAGTTACTCAAGGCAGTCTCTCCACAGCATCCGATGAGTCTTGTGTCGTCGATAAATGCAGAAACGAATCGAGATGCCGAATCAGGGGCAATAGCAGTATCGGCATCAATTTGCAACAAATACTCGTAGAATGTCGGGTTGACGCCAATGATATTCCGGATCTGGTGATACATCTCAAGCTCCATAGGGCTCATGGCGGTGTTGTAGTGGACTCTGTTCAAGAAGCGCATCATGACCATCTGGGAATCACGCTTTCCTCTGTTACCAGGACGTGATACCTCAGAAGGCTTACCGATCTTAACAATGACCAAGAAGGGTACGATGTGACCTTGAACTTCGTAAAGTCCGGAGTAGACCTTGCCCATGTTGTGCTGCTTCATACCCTCGCCAAGAGATTCGAAGCTGAGAGGCTCGGGGTCGACGGTCTCAGAGACACCAAGAATATCAAGCACGATGCGTGGAGTTGGCTTGTCATTTCCTTGACCGATAATCATTCCATCGCAGATAACGACAAGAAGTTTGCGCTTGTCGTCGTACTTCATTCGTGCAGCAGAATCAATGGCACGGCGAAGAGACTCCTCGTCCTCAGTGTAGGCGGGTACTTGACAGATGATGAACTTGTCGAGGTTCTCGGGGACGTTCTTCGTTCCAAATTGCAGGGCTGCAGCGAACTTGAAAACGATGACAGTGAGCAGGATGACGGAGATAGCCAGAATCAAATACTCTGCGAATTGACACTTGACGGAGTTACGGGTATCAACATCTCCAACGTAGAAGAGGTTATCGAGACAAGTAGACATCCGAGTGCGCATGCCTTCGTCAATGGCCAAAGCGTTCCAGTATTTCGTGACATCCTCGCCGGCCTTCTGTTGGAACAAGTCTACAACCAAAGGATCCATGAAATTGGTGTTGACATCAGTTGGGACGTCTTCACCTGCTTTGACTAGAACTCTGCGACCTCCTTGGGTGTACTTGGTGAAATCGTAGACGCGTCCATTGAGAATGGCGATGGCATTACTCTTGGCCGCCAACTTCTTGACGTACTTGTCCGTATAACCGATGTTTCCTTTCTTGTACCCGGCTCTGAGCATCATCATCTGCTCGAAGAACCAGTCTGGTCGACTGTCATTTGTAAATGCACGGAAATCGTGGTACTTGAAGTTGGTGTCAGTCGTACTGATAACACTTGCGGAGCCGGTGGTGTTGGCGTTTGTGTAGTCGAGCTGCACTGCAGGATCGATGGTTCCGTTCACACCCTGGCAGAGAGCAGAGACCTGGACAGGGAACAATGACGTAGCGTCCAGACCAGCATACTTCAAGACCGATTTCTGAGGAACGATGAATGGATAATGTGAGGGTGCAAAGTCTGTCAAGTCGAAGACCTGTCCACGGATAGAAACATATGCGTGCGAGCCTTTGCCGTTGTGTGAGGTTAACTCGGCAGCACTGTAAACATGTTGCTTGGGGCAAATAAGCAAAGGGAAAATGACGATGAAGAACGCGACGAAGAGACAACTGATCCAGATCATCATGTTGATAGCAAGCTTCTCTCTCCAGGCCATCCGAACATCTTTGCGAGGCATGCGACCAATTAAGCGAATTGCAAAGTCGGGGATCATCCAGGTCATCATGTAGACAAGGAAAATCCACCTCTTGCGTGTGCCTGTGGTCTTAACCTCTTCAACTTCAACCATAGCCTTTTCATTACCCTTCTCAGCCATCTGTGCGCGAGTGTCGAGATTCCTGAACATGTCTCCACCGCCCAAAGCTGAAGCGCCAGCATCAGAGCGAGTATCGATGTCGTTGCTACCGAAGTAGCCAGATTTCTTGTCCCCGTAGCCTGGGCTCAATCCTCCAGGTGTCCCAAGAAGGCGCTCTTTTGATTGACCATAGCTGCCATGTATATCGCCTGGAGAAAGCATATCGCCACCATCATCTGACTGAGTCGGATATCTGCCTTGCACGTAGCCGCGCTCTGAAAGTTTGGCAATTTCTGCCCAGCATCGTTCACTCAAGAAGACACCAGTATTACCAATCTTGGCTTCATTCGCCGGCCACCTCTTCTCATCGACAACCATTTCGGCCTTCTCTCGTTCACTGCCGACCAGGATGGTCTCTGCGTCAGCAAGTCCAAGGAACTCGCCGAAGGGTAGGAAAAGACTGAAGTCCGCATTCCGTAGTCGTTGACTGATTTCTGCAATGCCAAAGGTCTGGATCTGTGTACGAACACACTTGCTGTCAAATTGGTTGGCAATACGACGATCGTTTGGCTTGAGACAGAACACAAAGTACGGATTTGTGTTTGGCGCTGTGAGCGATTTGGTGACGTTGTCCAACGACGACAAGAATTGGGCAGCAGCTCCTTGGTCGATGTTGCGACCTCTACGACTTTTAGCATCGTCATCGGCATTGCCCAATTCTTCTACGGATTCTGAGAAAATTTCCTTGGTAGTATCGCGACCTGCAAATTTGGCTGGTCTGTCGCCCTTCTTTCTCATCACACTTGGCTTTCGCAGTGGCTTCGAGCTGACTTGCGCCTGCATGATGGTGGTCTTTTCTTGAGGATGGACGACTGTCTGCAGAGCTTCTTGTCCAAAGAGTTGACCGACGAACTCGCTCTTAGTCGAAGCAATCAAGTTCATCAGGTCTCCTGAAATTACTTCTCCGTTCTCCTCTACCAGTCCTGCTACTTGATACTCAACTTCACCAGCAAAATGCTTCACAGCGAAAGATGCAGCGGCATTGTGGGTTGCAAAGTTGCTTCCGGGAAGCTTTGCGGTTGCACTTCCGACAGAGATAGCTGGGTTCTTGCCCTCGAAGCGCTTTCGAAGACTCTCCAGTAACTGCATATCGGTTCTATTCCGCTTGGTTTGATCGTCTAGGATGCTCAATAGACCATTTCCGTGCTTCAGGAGGCACTTGACAGCGTCCGAGTTATCGAAATAGCTGGTTGGCGCCACACTGACTTCCTCACTCTCCAGCATCTCTGCCTTGCCCTCGAAAAAGCTCTGGAGGGTAAAGTTATACAAGGATTCAGTAGCTGCATTGTTAAGAAGCTGATCGAGAGTTGAGTCTGTTGGCTGTTGTTGGGAGAAACCAGGGAAGTCGATGATCGAGATAGTATTGGCAACGGTATCTTCAACAGCGCAGACTCTTTGGTTGATGCTCTCAATCACATATGCCACCAAGAGGGAGTACAGGGTTCTGGCCAACTCGTCTGCGTTGCTTCGGGCTCCTTTGGGGTCAAGCATGACTGTGACTCGCTCTCTGTGGAGAATTTTGGTCTTGTAGCCCAAAGTGGTCTGGAGATCCTGGGCACTGACTCCGAGGAAAGCTGCCACTATCCCGAGGACCTCCTTGTTCTTTACACCTGTCACGGACTGCCCTCCTTCATGCGAATATCCACCGCTTTCATCCCCAGTCACTGCAGTATCTTCACTCGTCTCGAATTCGAGCTGTCCGATGTGCAGAATGCTGGCCAAAACCTGGCAGATCTCGGCAATCTCGCTGCGAGGGAATTCGAGCTTGCGAAGTGCAGTCTTGAATAATTGGAATCCCTCGGCATCATTGATTCCAACCTTCAATTGTGTTGGATGTCCCAGATATCTCCATCTCTTTTGTTGGGGACCGAGGGAGTGTCTATTTCCTGATTGATTCTGGTGAACCACTCCAGACAGAGCCCCAGGGGTATCTAGTCCAAGATGGGATTTCTCCGCAGCACTCGTTCCGGCCAAAAGATAATACAAAACATGGAAACTACGCTCTCCGGTGGGTACGGAAGCTACCCGGCTCCGCTCCAATCTGTGATCCAAAACCTTTCCTCCAATGAGTGTTGGATTTACGGTTGAGGAAGTATCGTACTGAAGCTCGAAAAACAGGCCGGATTTCGAAGCAGTCGGGGTAGTTGCAGTCTTCGTGGTCGTCAAAGTATCGAATACATATGCTGCAAGCGACAACTTCGTAGACAGAGGGGTGGACGACTTGCTGAGGAGAGCAGACAACAAGTGAGAACGAACGGTGGTTTTACCCGAGCCAGATTCGCCCCTTTGAAGGATTAGTATATAAGTTCGGAAGTGTGGACTCTGGTATTTCATGACTTACAAGAATACAACAGCTTGGTTCTCAGAACGGGCTCCAAGTCTGGTGTAGGCCTTCTCAGCCAAATCTTCTGCTCCTCCCATGGCACTTCCCTCCTTTCCGCCATCCGGGCCCTTGCTCGAGGAAGAATAAGTATTGAGACATATTAACGCGTGCGAAGATAATTGTGCAGTTGGTAATGATACATGGAAGCGACTGGCCAGATGTGCTGTAAGATGGGTGTCGGATTGTAGATGTGCTGGGAGGGCAGGAAGTGAAGGTTGTGAATGGGCGCCTCCGCCGCCTTGGTTGTTCAAGGCCATGTTGAGTATTCGGGTCGAAACCCCTTAGATGAAGCCTTTATCCTCTATATACGGTGTGGTGCGTGGATAGTCTGGATATTGTGTTGTTTGTGGTGTGCAATGGGTTTCTGAGGTTGCAATATGTCGTGCTGGTGATACTTCCAAATCCCCCAGGTAACGAAGGGGTAGGGATATGCAAATGCGGTGTAGGTGGTGCAGCACGATCCTCCTCTCCTCACAGGATAACAGGTAGCGAATGTATGAATGAAGTTAGGAAATTAGCGAGTGTTGTGTGTTGTCGTGAAATGAAAAGGATAGACGAAGAGAAAGGAGTCGTTGACGATAGCAATGCTTCAATGCTCACGCAATCCTTGGAGTTGAGAAACCTAACCTAAGCAGAGTCAAAAGACTGGACCAGGATGTTTGTCTCGAGTCTGGCGACGCGAAGAACGAGAACACGAATGTTGATCCGGTCACCGTAGATAGTGGGGGGAAGGGCCGGGAGGGAGGCAAGAGTAGCAGAACCTAAGCCAAAGCCTAAGCCTCTATTTTTAAGCGGCTCAGGGGTCAACAAAGGATGATTTGGCGGGCGAGGTGGGTTGGGCCAGGCAAGACCTTGACCTCGACACCACCTGCACCAAATCTTCCACTGGTCACTGTTGCAGGCTTGTTCAATTGCCACCTGGTGCCACAGCTGGCTAACAGCTGTCTCCATAAACACGAGATATCTGACGGGGACTCGGGGGAAGTACTCAGAAGAGAGTGAGGGCATGACGGGCCACTCTTACAGCTGCCATGCCATGCCATGCCATGCCATGCACAACCGAACAGCCATGTTTTGCACCGCCCAATGTTTTATTTTATTCCTGGCCTGCCAGTGACCTCACTTCGAAGTGTCTCCTGTCCCATCCCTCGGGATCAGCTGCGGTCAGCGTGTTCCTCTTCCTCCAGCGGATGGTTGGCTGGCATTGGACACCCCGAACACGAGTAAACACCACTTTTTCTCGTACCTGTTCTGCAGTACAGTACAGTACAGTACAGTACAGTACAGTACTGAACCGAATAAACCAGCCACAGAACATCTAACCTCATCTCAGGCATTACCAAATTGCGAAGTGAAGCCCCAGGACAACATCACGTGTATCCTTAGACTGATCCTGAATTTCCTCCAAAGTTCTTTAGCGACTCTGTACGGTGGACTTCTGTGGTCCTGGGCCTCTTCTGGATTTCTCCAGATTGATTGTTTTTAGGGGGCTCTGGGGCTCTTTAGTGCATCGGCCGGTGTGCTCGGAAGAGGTGTCCAGCTGCCGATGGTGGCACTTGGTGGCAGATCTCCAAACGTTAATGCCCCTTCATCACACATTTCATTTTCTTATGCTTTCTTTCTCTGTTTATCTATCATGAGTGAACTTTCAAAGTAGTGGAGAACAGTAGATTGTTTCCACAGGCCCTTTAAGCTTAACGGCATCTTCCATCAGATGAGCCAACTCTCTTCATCTCAAGTCTCCATATCCACCCATGTCCTTCTGTTGGGAATATTCCCAGATGCCCATGGTACCATCTCTACAGTAGCTCGGGTCTGGAGGTCGATCGGGATTTTAGCTGTGATGACGGCGCCTCTTCCTCTTCGCTTTTCCTGTCCCTTTCATGCAAACTGGTGGTGTGGAGTCCGAACTGGAGCAATGGAACCAAAAATAACCCTTATCTGCCGCTGCTTTGAACGGAGGAGTTTGAATTTCTTCGCATCTGGCGTTGAACAAGCAAAAGCACTGCCGCCATCTGTGGCAAAGGCTGTCCCGATCGAGTGCCTGTTCTTATATCAGCGTCCCTTCTATGCTCGTATTGGGCATCCCAGTCATGCATTAGAGTGCGGCTTAGATCCACTGGGAGAAAATTCCCATTCAGGGGTCAAGCCCCGTCATCAACATGCTCTTCTCGTCCGCCGTATTGGGGTGCACCGGCAAGGCCAAACCGGATGGAGTGAACCTTGTGCTACGAGACGAGAGCGAGCGAGCGAAGAAGAGAGACATTCGTGATTTTGACTTCTATGAACTGACATTCCACAATCCGTCCAACGTGCCGAATTTCATTTCGTCACTCGTGTGCATCAGCCCTTTCCTCACGTCTCTTCTGAATCGCCTCACTCGTTTTGGTGAACATTCGTTGTATTTCCTAACCTTTAATAACTTTTTACTCTCGTTCGAACGCCTCCGCATCCCGATTCCTCCTGTTTCCTGCAAGTCTGTTGCTCAGCGACCACCGTCACAGCCAGCCCAGCCGCACAACACTCGTTCAATCCTATACGACTTCCCTCATCCGAATTGAAACGCGTCTGGAAGACAGAACCAGTATCTGCTAGCATATCAACACAAGATTTGACTGTGTAAAGGACCCTCGGGGAAACTTGGTCTTGGTGTTCTTCGAATATCAACAAAAGGCTTCCAAGCCAGAGGGAGGGACAAACACCTCAACCTTTACGCCATGGCGGGTAACAATCGCATGTCGATGTACTCGACTACCTCTTCTTTACAAGGGGGACATCGAAACATCAATTCGGCTGCCCAGCAATCAACCCAGGTCTCGACAACCACTCTCCTGAATGCCGTCCACACAATATATACCTCTGGTCAGCCATACAGGCTGGATGCCAGCAGTACTCTGGTCGTGAATAGCTGGCTTACTGCTTCTCAACCTGATCATGAGGGACGAACTGGTGGTACAGTCGATGCTGCCCTGGCTGCTCGAGCATGGGAACATGCTAGACGCCGTGCTGAAGATGGTTGCATAGTCTTAGGGTATGTTTGTCAATTCTCCCGTGGCGGACCTTTCTAACAGTACCAATAGCTCCCTGCACGAATCGACGCCTTCAGTACTCGTACCGTTCCTCCAAACCCTTCCATTATCTATTCCTATATCCCTATATACTGCTCTGAACGCACTCCGGCCTTTCATTCACTCTGTTTCGCCACAGAACCACTCGGCCCCACGCCAATCTGCTCTTGGTGTTACCCTTACCCTCACACTTGCTGGCAATTTGACAGCAGCAACACTCGCTTTGTCTGAAGGAGGAATTGATACTTCAAAGGGTCTTCTTAACATACCAGCCGAGTCAGGATACAGAGCATTCGATGTGTTTTACTACCTCCTTACATCCGCCTCCACACCCGCTGAGCGAGAGTTCCTGGGCCTGAAGAGTGCTTCCAGCTACGCCCTGCTCGCAAAATCCGGAACCTACGACCCTCCTTCATACCTCCCAACTGGAGATGACGCCGCGGCTGCTGACGATTTCCGGGCTTCGTTGAAGGAAATTGGCATCAAAGGAGCAGCACACAGGAATTTGATCTCGATTTTGGCCGGTCTGCTCAAGCTTGGTGACACCTTAAGCTTCAGCTTGGACGAGGATGCTTTGGAGGATGTCTGCGAAGATGTTGGAGGATTGCTCGGTCTTGAGCCGGAAGTCCTCGTCAACCAGTGCAACACCTCGGACAGGGAAACCTTGATCGGTGGACTTTACGAGGCTTTGGTAGACTGGGTCATTTCCAAGGCCAATGAAGCTATTGCTGCTGAAATGATCCACATTAGAGATAGCGATTCTTCGGAAGGTGGACCAGGAGCAAGAACACCAAATACCGAGGAAGATAACGGTGACACTGTTTGCATTACTATTTTGGAGATCCCGGATCCTACATTAGGTAAAGCAGCAGCCATGCGAGGTGTTTTCGATGATACTCAGGGTATCAACTTCGAGATGAAGGAGGATGGAGTTGATGTGGTAGCGGCAGGCTCCTCGGTTCTTCGCGAGATGCAAAACGCTGTGTCTGAAGTTGGTCCTGATCTTGGAATCATGACTGGACCTGCAGGACGAGAGCGTGAGCATGAGCTTGAAAGACGAGAGGCCGTACTTGAGAAGGTCGGTAGAGAGGGCGAGGAAGATGGTTTCTTGAAGAAGATTCTGTTCCCCGTGGCAGGCCAAGGCGTTAACTTGGGCCGTCAAGGCCGCATCGATTTGCCAGCTGTCTTGGGAAGCAGTCGTGTGTGGTATCACCTCTCTCTTCATCCTACAGACGAATCACCTGCTAGCTTGGCTGCTCTACCTTCGATGACTTCTGCTTGGTCTGCAGGAACCGTTTCAAGACAACTTCGTGCATGGAGACTTCCTGAATGGGCAAACCGGAGAAACAAGAACCTCGACTTTACGGCCGATTTTGATCTCGAAGAATTCTGCCAACGATACGCTCCTCTCGGATGCAAAGATGGCAAGGATGGAATCGAAAGCTGGATCATGGAGCGTGGGTGGAGCAATGGAGAGGTCGTTGTTGGTACTGAACGCATATGGATCCGAGAAAGTGCTTGGTGGGAAGCCGAGGGTATGCTCGACTTGAAGCCCTCGGACGACCAAGGCTTTGCTGGGCTCGGTGCCATGCTTGCTAATGACAACGGCATGGAAACCGGGTATTCTGGTGGACCTCACAACGGCAGCGGTTTCTTCCCTCCTATGAACGAACTGACTCCACACGGAAGCCGTGAAGGACTCATTCGCCAGCAAAGCGGTGCTACCATGCCTCGTAGTGCTTTAGGCGGAGCTCGATCAATTGCTCCAACCAACCGAAATGTCAGCGCTGGTGACTATGGTCTTGGCCTGAGAGGAGACGATGTGAAGGGCCAAGTATATTACACCAATGAGATGGGCGAGCTTGTTGGAAACATGGATCCTGAGCTAGCCGAGCCCAAAAGTATCACTACTTCAGACCTGACAACAAGTCGTCGCATTTGGGTCGGTATCGTTTGGGCACTTACCTTCTGGATTCCCTCGTTTGTTCTCAGATTTGTTGGGCGGATGAAACGACCTGATGTCCGTATGGCATGGAGAGAAAAGGTCGTACTCTGCTTCATCATTTTCCTCATCAACGCTACCATCATCTTCTGGATTGTCGGATTTGGAAAGCTGCTGTGCCCGAACTTCGACAAAGCCTGGGATGCCAAAGAAATCGCTACTCACCAAGGAGACTCTGACTACTGGGTCGGCTACCACGGAAAAGTCTATGATATGTCCAAATTCTGGAAGCTACAACACAGTGACACCGCTATTGAGACTTCGACATCCAACATGCAACCGTTTGCTGGAACCAACGTAGATGCCCTGTTTGTTCCTCCCTTGACTGTTGGATGCCCAGGACTGGTCACAGATACTAGTGTTGTCCTTCTCTCGAACACCACGATATCCGACTCGTCAGCTATCCATACATCTGGTCCAACATCGTCATATACGGACAGCGCCCTGCACAGCATCAACTGGTACGCAACTAAGTTCTTGCCTCGTATGAAAGAGTATTATCATGGCGAGTTGGTCATCAAGAAGAAGACTGTCAAGAATGACGGACAGAACAACAACCACTACTGGTTTATTCTTCACGGCAAGATTTACGATCTCACGGACTACTTCTATACGTTGGACACGTACGACGACTATTCTTCCTACCTGTTCCTTGACAGCACTATCCAAACAATGGTCAAGAACAACCCAGGTCTAGATATCACCGATGACTGGGAGAAGATGGTGACTGCTGCCGCAAGCAACAGTACTCAATCCAGCATCATCAAGAACAACTTGAACTGCTTCAACAACCAATTCTATGTTGGAATTCCCGACTTTCGCGATACCATTAAGTGCCAGATCAACAACTACATTCTGCTCGCCTTCACCGTTATCTTGTGCTCTGTCATCTTGACTAAGTTTTTGGCCGCCCTTCAATTCGGTTCCAAGAGACGCCCTAGTCCTCAGGATAAATTCGTCATCTGCCAAGTCCCTGCATATACCGAGGGTGAAGACTCATTGCGAAAAGCTCTTGACTCCTTGACAGCTCTCCAATATGACAACAAGAGGAAGCTCATTTGCGTCATTTGCGATGGTATGATTGTCGGAGGTGGTAACGACAGACCCACGCCAAAGATTGTCCTGGACATTCTTGGAGTTGACCCCAAGATGGATCCTCCGGCACTCCCATTCAAGTCCGTCGGTGAAAGCAGCGAACAGTTGAACTACGGCAAGGTCTATTCTGGTCTATACGAGTTTGAAGGCAACGTCGTCCCATATCTGGTTGTCGTCAAGGTCGGAAAGGAGTCTGAGCAATCGAAGAGCAAGCCCGGTAACCGTGGTAAACGTGACTCTCAGATTCTGCTCATGAGTTTCCTCAATCGCGTTCACCACCGGTCACCCATGTCCCCACTTGAATTGGAAATGTTCCACCAGATCAACAACATTATTGGTGTCGATCCCGAGCTTTACGAATATCTTCTTATGGTCGACGCTGATACCAGTGTCCGCGAGGATTCTCTCAATCGACTGGTCGCAGCTTGTGCCAACAATGCAAAGATTGCTGGCATTTGTGGTGAAACCAGTTTGGAGAACGAAGAACGATCGTGGTGGACTATGATTCAAGTTTACGAGTACTTCATCTCTCATCACTTGGCAAAGGCTTTCGAGTCTCTCTTCGGCAGTGTTACTTGTCTTCCTGGATGGTATGATCGAAACTTCACTCTTCCTCATCAAACGCTAACCATGTTACAGTTTCACTATGTACCGTCTCAGAACCGCTGACAAGGGCAAACCACTAATTATCTCGGACGCTATTGTTCGCGACTACAGTGATTGCTCCGTTGATACTTTGCACAAGAAGAATCTGCTGTCCCTCGGAGAAGATCGATACCTCACCACTTTGATGACGAAGCACTTCCCATACATGTCCTACAAGTTCATTCCCGATGCCTACTGTCAAACAGCCGCACCCGAGACATGGAGCGTTCTGCTGTCCCAGCGAAGAAGATGGATTAACTCTACTATTCACAACTTGGCCGAATTGGTCTGGCTTAAGGAGCTGTGTGGTTTCTGTTGTTTCAGTATGAGATTCGTCGTCTTTATTGACCTATTCGGAACTATCATCTTGCCTGCAACTTGCGGATATCTTGGATATCTCATCTACAACGTCGCCGCTGGCAAGGGTCAATTCCCCTTGATCTCCATCATCATGATAGCAGCCGTTTACGGTCTACAAGCTCTGATTTTCATCCTCAAGCGACAATGGCAACACATCGGATGGATGATCATCTATATCCTGGCATTCCCTATCTATTCGTTCGTCCTCCCAATCTACTCTTTCTGGAACCAAGACAATTTCTCGTGGGGTAACACCCGTATTGTCATTGGCGAGAAAGGCAAGAAGCAGATTGTTGCAGTCGAAGACGAAGGCTTCGACCCACGCAGCATTCCTCTTCAACGCTGGGATGACTATGCTCTCGCAAACAACCTTCCCGGTCGTCGCGGTGTCCAAGTTGAGAAGGCTTACGAAGGATACGATGACCAATACGAGATGGACGACATGAAGTCGATGTACTCCTCCGTCAAGCCCGCTTCCACCATCCTGACAGGCTTCCCTCAACGTGGTGGCTACATGCCACCTCAATCTCCCGCCTTTGGCGGCCCTAGACAATCCGTCTACTCCACCAACCCCTACGAACAACACCCCGCTGTCCGCCAGCAATCCATGATGTCCCTCGGCGGCGGCCTCCAGGATCGCTCTGCCTCCCCTTACCAAGACTATCCCTCTCAATCCCAACGCCCGAGCATGGTTATGTCGCCCTCCTCTAACGACCTCCTCTCTGGCCAACCCTCTCCTCTCCACGCCTCCCGCAGCCAAATCGGCTTCACAGGCGGAGCGCGCACTCCCATGGGTGCCGAAGCCTCCCTCCGCCCAGTCTCACAATTCGACTTCCAGAGAGGAAATGCCGGACCGGATGACATGATGATCGTGGAAGCTATCCAGAACTGTCTTCGTGAAGTCGATCTCGACAACGTCACGAAGAAACAGGTTCGTGCTCTGGTCGAGCAGAGGTTGCAGACTGAGCTTGTGGGTGAGAGGAGGACGTTTATGGATCGTATGATTGATACTGAGTTGGCTAACATGTAAAATGATCTGCTTTCATCTATGAGAAAGGAGGAAGGAAAGAGTTGGTGGGGTGTATAAAATGCATTAGTGGACGTTTTTTTGATTTGGTCTGGAAATCTAGCTCTGAAAGATATGCGTGATGGCTGGTGGGGATCTCTTGGTGTTTGGGGTGTTGTTTTGTTTTGCTTTGGATGTTTGTAGTATCTTGGAGACATATATTGCATAATGAGTACTGAGGTACAATACAATCTTTTGAATACCATGTCTGGTCTCCGTCCATGACGTATTTGCTGCTTCATTGTATTTTCTGCCTCAAAGGAAGTAGGTTTTGGTACTATCCTCGCATGGTGGACTGTATTGACGAATCAGTGAACTGTATTATTTACTCTTGGGTAGAAGCGAAGCGTGCGTCTCGTGAATTTGTGAGGTATGACTTTCACAATCCGCTAGTCTCTAAATGCTGGTTCTGACATTACGACAATTTCAGCTTGATACCAGGTAATTTCATTGCTTCTCTATCAAATATCGGTCTATTTCGCTTGTCCGTCGCTTCATGAGATCATGAGAACGAGAACGAGAAGAAGTCTTCGCCTGCTATATGCACGCTCTCCAAATCCACATCTTCTCGGCGGCTGCTGACACATTTTCGCACGGAGAGAGAAGAAGCGGGCTTCAAATGCGATGTTCATTCATCTTCATCCTGCAACACAGAATCCAATTCCTGCTCACAGTACTGAGCTTGCCTTGAGATGCTGCAGGGCTTCCGAAGCAAGGTCTACAGCCGTCATCGCCATGCCCATCCCAGCTTGATACCCAGTCCCACCAGCACCATAATTGTGCACAACAAGTTTCCCCTCGGTTCTCACTTCCGACTCAATCCGACATCCGCCTTCTCTCGACGGTCTCAGTCCAGCAGCTACAGCAAGAATTTCCGTCGTCGAGGCACCTACAGCGGGCAAAAGCTCTTTTGTCCTCGCAAGGATCGATTCCGTCTCACTCGCATACACGTCGCCTGATCTGCCTAGAATCAATACCCGAGAATGCTGAAGGGGATGGAGATACTCACGAGTTCCCTTTCTGCATGTACCCACCGAGGATTACATGACCTCCTGAATTCGGTCTCGGAATCACATACGTCTCATAGCCATGCCCATGCCTCATAATATTCTCTTTCACATTCGTTGCCCTGACAAGAACTACCTGTCCTCTCGTCGGATATGAGCGCTGATCCTCTACGCCTTTCAATGTTTTGGCTGCGTTGCCGATACAGTTGAAGACAATTTCTGTTCTGGATGATAAAAATGCGGCATCAAGAGAACCGAGGCGCCGCCGTACGAGTGGGATGGATCCGTATGCTGGTAACTGCAGTAATTTCGAAAGATGCTCAAGGTGGGCCGGTGAATTGATGGTAATGGTTGTGAACGTGATTCCGAACTCCACGCCAGAAGGTAAAGATTCTGGGGGGAGGATCACGAGCTACTTTACGTCTCAGAATCACGGTTCTAAGCATATAAGTACAATAGGGAAGATACTCACATCTTTGAGATACGTGCTCATGCTCTTGATTTTATCCTGGTCGGGCAGCTTGTCGAAATACTCTGTCGACTTCGTCTTAGCCAAATACTTCGCTTCGGGCGATTGAGTTTCAACGAGCTTCCACATCTCGAGGTAGCCGGCTTTGTCCCATTTTAATGCGTTGGCGTCGTTGCCGGAGATTGCTGAGAAGTTGCCTCCGGCCCTGGTAGATGAAGCTTAATTAGCTGTAGAGTTCAATGTTGGGTTTTGAGGAGTATTTGGGACACGGGTCTAGTTTGTAACTGTGCTCCTCCGTAGGGGATATCTTACCAAGGAGAAGTGTAGTTGATTGATTTGTCTCCTGGGCGATGTTCTGCTACGATGGTGATCATGGATCCATAACCTCGGCGGGAAAGCTCCAGAGCGACATCTAGACCGATGATTCCTGCTCTGAGCTGAATCTCAGTGATCTGTGTGTAGAAAATGTTGATTTTGAGAAGACTTTTTTCTTACCCGAGAATTACAATTGAGTCCCGTGCCATAGAGAGAGAGAGAAGTTTGATGTGATAAGATGATTAATTGGTATCTTGAGATTACTTTTCCAATGAAACAGCAAAGTTACTTGGAATATACATGGAATATAGCTGTACTTATAAGTATGAGTACGGTGGTTCTCAGTCAGTGTTGACGTGGAGTGGCAGCAGAGCGGATTGGCGTGCCGAGCTGCTGATTGGCGGCATTCCGCTAGGACATTGCATGTGGGGAACATGTGGTCTGAACAGCTGCCAGCTCAAAGAGTCACTGATCGGTTCTGTCAGAGAGTGGCATCATTGTGTTACGCTAGCATTACCTATGATACGCAAAGCTGGATGTAATCTGACGAAGGTGGTCAAGATTTTGGAAGCACTTACTGGAGGATTTTGTGACCGTTAGGGGACATGCGGACATGCGGCCGCTCTTCGTCTTGCCTCAAACTCTAAGTGAACTCCACTAAGAAAGAACTGACTGTACCTACTCCTGCTCTCACGCTACCTCCTTGTTTGAACATCCAATTGCGGTGAGTCCGCGACCTCAGAAGAACCGAGAGTGCGGCCGCTGCAGGCAAGCCAGGATTAGATTCAATCGTCCTCTTGTGACATGCGAACCACGAAGTTCCAAAGCCCAAGACAAGATGGACAGGCCTGCTGGGTCTGGGGCTCTCCAATTACCACCATCCATCCCACCAGGACCAGGGGCTCGCAAGTAAGTTGTTTCCGGCAAACCAATCGGTCTTTCTATTCGTTCGCGATATGCATGCTTTGCCATTCTTCCCAGTGCAATTGAGGATATGTGCTTACTCCCCAATCAGGTACATGAGCAAGAGGCAGAGTGCATGTGATGCTTGCCGCGCTCGGAAGTCCGCTTGCCAGATAGAGAAGAGCCCACCTTGTCGTCTCTGCATTGCTCACTCAAAGCCATGTACCTTCAATGGTCTCAAGATTGCAAGACGACCTCCTCGGCATTCGAAGCCGGACCAGAATCAAAGCCTTACCCCTCCGTCGGCCGTTGAAGATAGCACGTCACTGGATTTCCCCCTCCAACCATCGTCATGGGATGCGTCCAGTCACAATGAGAATTCTCCGAGTAGCTTTACGTTCCAGGAAAGTGACTGGAATGCACTGTTCTCGGGTGGATTGGATCACTTCGCACACGATACACTATCTATGGATCTGGCTGCGGTTAACAATCAACTATCCGATCAAGACCTTGGTATGGCCATGGAGGGCCTCAACGATACATCGTTTCAAGACGTCTTCGCCGGGAGCCCTCACGCCGAGGTACAAGAGAGATCGCTGGACAATCTCCCCTCGATGGCTGCTGAGTTGTGTGGCTTGACGGGAGATATGGACCCATACGTCCTGCGCCGGTATCGATACAACAAAAACGGCGAATTTGAGTTTTCCAAGCTTTCAATAAGAGCTACTCAAGACGAGGCTATTCCGGTTCAGTTCTTACTTTCTCCAATCGAGGTCGGTTCCTCCTTGCTCCTCCAAGTTCCGTGTCTGTATTCCCAGGACTGGTGTCTTCGGATCAGAAACACCGGATCCGCAGACTGTGAATGAGTCTTATACTAAACTGCCGAATAGTTGAGTTCTGCGTCCCGTGCAGAGACTGAGCTGGCAGAGGGGGGCATTTGCTCTGTAGATAGTGACAGAGATCAGCTTTCCGGATTGATACCGTTGGAGATCGGTAAACGCCTTATTCAACTATTCCTCAGATTTATCTGCCCACAGTTTCCTATCCTATCGGGGACTTCGCCTCCAGATCCAAAGGAAGCACCGTAGGTACTCCCCGCTGCCCCTTTGTCGGGCACCTTCAGAACTGCATCTTTATATTCTCATGTTACTGGCCGATCGTATTGCTTCACGTGGTAGTGGATCGCTGATTCCCATCGAGAGTTCATCTTTTAGCTGCCATTTATTGTGTCGCACAACCTTTCGCGATATATGACGACCGTCTCTGTATCGACTTTGCATATAAGCCACCACCAGCTGAAACTCTCTTCAACATCTCATGGAGATCGTTAAATCGGGCCCTGCATATGCCTACCATAGCGACGATTCAGGCGGGATTAATCTTACTGCTCCGGCCCCCTGTCGAAGAGCTTGTTCTTGACAGCGCCTTCAAGTGGACGCTCCTGGGCACGGTAGTCTCTGCGTCTCAGAGCATAGGCCTTCATCTCGATGCGAGGTCTTGGAAACTCCCACAAGAAGAGGTCCTTTTACGAAGACGGATATCATGGACCGTCTTTGCATTTGACAAGTGGCTCGCTCTTAGCCTTGGACGCCCATGCCACATCAATAGACTTGACTGTAAGTGGTTCTGGTGACAGCCATCTCTTCTGGATGGCTCGGGGGCATCGGACCCACATAATCCTTGCCTTTGACTTTTGTTTACTGACTTAACCCGATTTGCAGGGCTTGTTGTTGAGTTAGAAGATGCAGATCTTAAAAATGAGGTTGGATTCACTCGGTCCGAGCACTCTATCTGTCTACAAATTTCAAAATTGTCTAGCATTTTGGACCGTGTGCTGGCCGAACTATAGTAAGTATTCTATATTCAGAGCAATCGTCAACTAACCCTTTCAAGTTCCATCAGAACGGCTATGTCTCTCGTCTATGATCACAAAGCCACCTTGAAAGTGTCACAGTCGCTTCTCGTGCTTCTCACGAGCTGGTACCAGAGCCTGGATCCTTTCTTCCACACTACCACAGCTGAGGACCTATCGGGCGAACCGGATCCAAGATTCTTGATTCATCTTTCTTACCATGCGGTCAAAATAACTATCTTACGCGCACTGCTTCGGCCGTTTTATCGCGCTGGTGTAACTGCGCCGAACGATCCCATAGAACACGCAGAATGGGAATCTGCTAAATATCATGTAAGTGGGACTTTGGACACAGAATGGATCTTGTTCTTCTGTAAATGCTCTGCAGACAATGGCTACATCTTACGAGTCCTTGTCAACTTTGTCCTATATACCTGCTTTCACAGTTGTGCAATGGCTAACAGCTCGGGCACGTAGAGTAGGTTAGGCGCTCAGATGTGCGCCACAGCAGCCGTTAAGCATGTGTCTTCGCTCAGAGCAAGCCACTACCAAGCTTTCTGGCCCCCTTGTGAGTATCATGTCACCAACAATTTTTCGCATATGCTGACTCCCGAAGGGTGCAAGACACATCTTGCCATGATCACGAACCTTCTATGTCTTCTTGCCATCACGAGCCCAAGCGAAGAATTCGCGGGAGCCCTGTCTTCCTTGAATCAGGCTCGAGCAATATTCAGGGTCCAGGCAAGGAGCTGCCCTATGATTCAATTTGCCTTGCTCAGGATAGATGCTATATTCTGGGTGGGCTTTGATGCTGTCATCGACAGTAAGAACAACGAAAATGAGCACTCTTGATTCTCCAAGTTGCAGAGTGGTCATCATAACCTTCGAATGGCTCGCTCATGTCACCATCGTCTGTAATATCTTCACTTGAACGGAAATGAGAATATGCGGTGGTATCTCAATTTGTCTACATTTGAACGCGTTCAGGCAATGCAAAAGTCAGTTTCGGCTACCTATCCGATACCCTGAGTCCGAATGCGCCTGCTGGAGCATCAAGCAGGTATACTCGACATACTCCTGAGCTTTAGACAGTCCTCTCTCTGGGCAGTTGTAATGGGCGAATGCATGTGGTACACCCTGGAAACGCCTCACGACAACATGATTCCCCGCCTCTTCAAGCAAGCGACCATAGTATTCTCCCTCGTCTCTCTCTACGTCGAATTCCGCCGTGATAATCAAGGCTGGGGCCAGATTCGAAAAATTAGGAGCCAACACTGGAGTCATCCTCCAGTCATTGAGACGTTTTGTCCGCATGACTAATGAGCGTTAAAATACACTGCACAGCTTGGAGTGGCGCTGATACGTACCTGGATCTTCGCCGATGAAGTAGTTCAGAAACCATGACTCCCTTGCCAATGGCCCCCAGGGCATGTCTGCAAGATCCACCACACTTTGGTAATCGGAAGTTACTTTCCCATCAGGATTCAAAGGGCAGTAGCGCATATCGGTGGCGGGGACGGTGAGTAGCTGGAGTTTCAGCGGCAACCCCTCGTCTCTTGCAAAGTGCGAGAGCACAGCCGCCATGTGGCCACCAGCTGATAACCCTCCAATGGAAATGCTACGCGGCCTGACATTTAACGTCTTCGCTTGGTCAACGATCTACAAAATCAGCGAGATCTTGAGCAACTGGAGTGAAGAGAATTTTGGTACCCATTTTATGGCGTCCCAACAGTCATATATAGCTGTCGGAAATGGAAACTCTGGTGCAAGTCGATAACCTACATCAACGACCACCATACCGACTTTGTTGCAGACTTGACGACACCAGCTCTGCTCGCTAGTAAGCCCTCCAAGGACCCAGCCTCCTGTCCAAACGGATTCATTTCAGCTCTTGTGATCTGCGAACAGGCGCAAGTGCCAGCACAACTGTGCGTGCGGGAACAATGTACATACCTCCATGCATATTTACGTGGACAGGAAATGGGCCGGTTCCCTCTGGAGTGTAAACTCTACATGTGATCTCGCCTCTAGGACTTGATACGGGCACCACCACATCTTGGACCTGATGGACCTCTGGTCCTATTTTTAAAGTCAGTCTTGGATTATTCCAAAAAAAAAAGTTTTGCAACCTACCGCGCCAAGTTGGATATGTGAAGCTGTATTTCTGTGGGTCCATACGGAACTCCTCGATTGTGACCGTACTGGCAGGAACTACCTTTGAGCCATGTGAATTCCAAAGCTCAATCCATTCAGGATCAAGTCCTTTACGAAATTTTTCTGGAATCTGGTTCGAATTCCTGCCAGCATGGGCTAACGAAGTCACCGGTGGATGCAAAGTGATCTGACATTCAGTTCTTGTGGCCATGGTTGTCTATTTGATACGTCGAAAAGACTCGAGGAATTTCGCAATTTGAATCGAATGGAGCAGAACAGAACAGACGCTCTTTTTCTGTCAATCAGTAACGGGGTCTTTGATGTTTCTCGACAATCTAATGGTAGGCCAGATGCCAGCTGCCATTCACGCATTCTGATTGGCGGCATTCTTCGGCATCGACTAGCCACTGCTTATCTTCGTTTAGCTTCCCCTGATCTTCGCCTCCAGCTGTTGTGTACAGGGATGTGTGGGCGAAAATGCGTGTTAACCGAAGGGTGGGGGATAGAAGAATGCCTATCTCTTCGGCTCCGCTCGATCGAGCACTGACTGGAAGTGATGATAGTCGACGCAGTGCCTGCTGCCACGGGGAACTACACGGAGAAACCCCTACTGCTCAAGTACATATAATATGTAGCTGCACTTCATTTCTTGAGCGCGATCGAGATCAAGCAGAAGAACGCTTCGCCACCACTCATCCTTTGGCCTCAAATATCCCGCCGCATCATGTCGACAACCAAGCGATCCGAGTTGCCTATACAAACCACAGTAGCTTCATCCAATAATATGGCTGGTGAAGTATCCGCACATTCTATCGCGGACTCATCTAGCCAGCACCTTCGCAGAATCCCTGATCGAATTCCCTGGGTAGTTTTCCTGATTCTCATCGTTGAGCTTGGGGAGCGCTTCACGTATTTCGGATTGAGTGGTCCACTACAAAACTACATTAAGTGAGGCTTATACAATCTTGCTGAGCATATATTAGTGATCCTAACGATGTTTCACAGTAACCCTTATGATCCAGGATCCGACCTCCCTGGAGCGCTTGGCCGTGGGCAAGCCACTGCATCTGCACTCGGAAACTTCTTCAAGTTTTGGGCTTATGGCTCAACGATCATTGGCGCTGTCGTTGCTGGTAAGCTTCTCAATATTGCTGTTCGCCTATGCTCATGATCTGACACTTCATCAGACCAGTTTCTTGGAAAGTTCAAGACTATTTGTCTAGCATGCTTCATCTACATTGTTGGCCTTACCGTTTTGGTTACAACGGCGATACCATCCTCGATCCATTCAGGGACAGCTTTCGGGGGTTTGATTGCATCGATGGTCATCATCGTAAGTACAACGCCCAGAAAATAATTCTTACTTGGGCATTCGAAGCCTACCAGTCGCATTCGTGTCCCGAAATATTCTCGCATAAAAATCAGGGGAACATTGTGCTGACAATATGGTTATGGTAACAGGGTCTGGGAACGGGTGGTATTAAAGCAAATGTTACACCGATGTGCGCCGAGCAGTACAGGAGAGAATTCGCATTTGTGAAGCTTCTGAAGTCCGGCGAATATGTCATCGTTGACCCCGAGTTGACAGTCGAAAGAATGTTCATGTGGTTCTACTTCGCGGTCAACGTCGGTGCTCTATCTCCTCTGATTACCGTCAACGTTGAGGCCAATGTATCTTTCTGGCTCGCATATCTCATTCCTCTGATGTAAGCGTCTTCACCTCGCTTGTTAGCATATTTGAGTTATTGCGCTTGCTCTACGATGCTGACAATTGCAGAGCAATTTCCATCTCGGCCGCCGTATTTGTCACGAGCAATAAGCTATTCTACAAGACAAAGCCGCAAGGCTCTGCCATCGTGGATGCAGCTCGGATTATTGCCGTCGCCGTGGAAGAAGGGGGTTTCGAGAAAGCGAAGCCGTCAACCATGCAAGCACAAGGAAAGGAGAACAAATACCCACAACCAGAGATATACACAGATGAGCTTGTTGAGAAGGTCCGTACCGGAGTCACAGCTTGCAAGTTTTTCGTTTTCCTTCCGCTCTACTTTGTCAGCTGGATCCAGATCTGGAACAACCTGATTTCGCAAGCCGGGACGATGGCCTTACATGGAACTCCAAACGACTTGCTCCAAAATCTAGACCCTATCGCTCTGATTATATTCATTCCCTTGTTAGACTTTGTCATCTACCCATGTCTACGCAAGTACAAGATCAATTTCCGCCCGGTCGTCAGGATCACGACTGGTTTCATCATGGCTGCCTTGTCGATGGTATACGCTGCTGTCTTACAACACTATATCTACAAGTCTCCCCCAAACTCCATTCAGTAAGTTTCACCTAACCCATAAAACTAGCATGACTGGCACTTCTCATCCAGATACTTGCATCATAAGCAAAGCTGAATTATTTGAACAATACTGATTGAATATACAGTGTCTGGATCCAGGCTCCAGCCTACATTCTCGTGGCTTTCTCGGAGGCGTTCGTTATCGTGACGGGTCTTGAGATCGCCTACACCAAAGCGCCCAAAACTCTCCGCTCATTGGTCTCTTCATTCTTCTGGGTTACTATCGGTATTGCTGCAGCCATCTGTATCAGCCTTACTCCCGTCACGAAGGATCCCGATATCCTCTGGATGTATACATCTCTTGCTGTCATCACTTTTGTTGGTGGTTGCGCTTTCTATGCTTGCTTCCGAAACTCGCTCGAGCCTGTACCGGTTTTGGAAGCAGCTTCTAGTGAAAGTCCGGCTGGGATTATGGATGCAGCTGCCATGGGAGTTGGAAAGACTGAGGTGGTTTAACGAGCGGAGTCCGTATCACGCATGATTTAGTATCAAGACATGTTAGCATTATCAAATTACATCATTCGATTGTTGAATAGCTGACTCTTCCGTTACGTTGGGTTTAAGTTCGATCTCCTTCTTATCAAAGTCTGATCGTGTATGTTATGACCAGGAAGCATTCGAGAAGCTCAGATGTGCCCGGCGTTCAAAGTTGAGTTTCAACTAGCTTCATTGTTGACACGAGCTTATTGAACAATCGTTCCCGAGCCTGCTCTGTACTTCTGAATCCTGTGCATCGACTAAAATACTGGATGGAATTCCTTTGGGAATCTCTATTGCGATGAAATGAGACCTGTGCTTCGCCGCTGTGTCGTGCGGTTTTTTCGTCCCGTGTAATTTCGAGTAGGCGAAAATTTCCCAGGTACGACTCCAAATATTGCTCTCCTGGACATTAACCGCTCTCATGGTCTAACCGTCGTCCAGTGTCTCAGACTATCTGCTAACATCCACGTCAGGTCATCGGCGAACTGTTTTGATACCAGGACTGGGCAATACGAACATGCTCTAGACACAACCACCTGAACGAAGCTATGTGTAACATAGCCCAGAGGTTCTTTCTCCCTCTACCCGGGAACCACATATAGATAGACATCAATTTGGTGAGAAGTGAGTTGCACTTATTCTGTTGTTGTAGACCCAACGACAGTATTGTGGATTTTGGGGTCGAGGAGAAATGATAGTAGTGAGGACGGTGATCTGTACATGAGATGAGGGCGTGCGAATGTAATTATCGATTTTCCATCTCTCTCTTCTGACTGTTAGACCACGACTATGCTTTTACCTTTTCTCTTTTTAGTTCCTTACTTCCAAGTAGTACTGGTCTTTGTTCATCCTAGGCTTTGTGAGATGCAGTCAGTCTTGCTCGTCTCGCTTCTAGGCCTGCAGGATCCAGGCAGCTGGATCCAGCTACAAAGATTCAAGTAAGCATTTTATCCTAAGTACAAGTTTCCATGGTCAAGCAGTCTGTGTTCATTTGACCAAAGCTCACATCGCTCAGATTCCTAGCCAGACACTGTGACGTTCACTGGGGTGGTTGTTCGACTTCGACGAAGATCCGGAAGAAGCAGTGTACAGGAACGCAGTCGAGTGATTTCAGCTTCACCCCCCTTCTCAGAAGGTATATTGAACTTTAGGGGCTCCCGGGAGTGCTGCATCATGCAGGTACTGATGTATTGTGGATTTTGAGATCCGACATGAAGCGAGTGGCATACGACCGTGAGTACTAGGGATGTTTAGACCCTGGATTGCTTGACCATGCGGAGCTGTCTCTTTACGCATATTGTACCTGGCGCCTTGTTTAATATTACTCCTTTTATATTTTGCTTAAGAAGTGTGTCCAGCCTTGCATTCAAGTCTTGCCCAGAAGCTCGCTTAGCTGCAAGATAACTTACACAAACAAACAAATCGCGCCCACCAGCCCTACAAAGGTCGGGCTCGAATATGTTTGAGTCTTTGTCTTTGCGAAAACAGGGCCAGGGAAGGATGCAGATTCCCTTCTGAATACGCCATCAGCAAAGTCTCCGTCCTCATTTGGTGGATATGTAAAATAGTCGATAGTCGCGTTGGCTTCAAGAATCCTACACAGCTCGAGCTCGCGAATCCCCACTTCTACAATGTCCCATGCTCCAAGTTTAATATCAAATACTAACAATTCAGATCGGTCCTACCCAGAAGCAGTACTTCGGGCTAATTGTGGTAGCATACAGAAGTAGAGCTCAAGCTGGCAATCAGCGATGCGAATTTCAAAGTGACGGGTGAAAACCTGTCTCCTCGGCTACCCCTTTTAATTTCCATGCTGGGTAACTGCCTTCTGCTTCAGATCGCATGCCCCTGAGAGCATAAGAAATCCATCAACATGTCAGCATAAATACCGCTGACATGGAAACGTGAAAAATGATCGCCATTTCATCATCTATTCAACACCTGCTATAACGTCAAAGTGCCTGGTCACACACTAATTGCACATCCCTGCAAATCTCCAATGTTGACTTCCCTCGCGTCGATCGAACGCGTCCCTTCTTTACTTCCAAAACAACCCAAAAACATTGCATCATAAAATCAATCCATCTATCAAATAATCATCCAGTCTGCTCTTCAATAAATCTGGACTTCTAAGGAAGTGATCGCAAGATGCCTCGAGTAACACCCAGTTCCGCAAAAGCGCCTGCACCAAAATCTATCGCCAGCAAAGACTCCGCACTTCAGCCGAAGTCTCACAACGTTCGCAAGCGACCTCGCAACAATAGTTCTGAGAAGAACGAATTGCAAGATACAGAAGAGCCGAGTGCTGTGAAGAAGACCAAGACCAAGACCAAAACATTGAAGAATGCTCAAGGTTGGAATGTCAGCGTGAATTACTCGCTGATCTGCACGAGCCGGTATCAACCTGTTGATGCCTCATCGTACTCTCTTGAGCTGCACTGCCATCAAAACTCTAATCAACTCTTCGCTACTATCGAGTTCGGTGATCTAAAAGGGGTTATGCGCTTGTGTCCCGAGAAAGCATTATCTTCTAAAGCAGATTCAGAAGAATCAGAGGACGAGGACGAGGAGGACGAAGAACCGAAACTCTTGCTGCTTGACGAGTCTAGAAAGCGTGTGAGCTCGCCGATGGCAACAAGCCTGGACCTAAGGCCAAAGAATGGCTTATGAGATGGCGAGGTCAAGATGGTGACAAGGTGACAAGAGAAGAAAGTCGAGCCCAAAGGCTTTTTCTATTCAAGTACGACGGAGAGTCTTCAAGCGACGACTTTCAAAGGTGTGAAGATAACATTTTCCATGCTTCACAAAGATAAGCATCTCCTTTTTGAAGGCACCAAGAAATGTAACCTAGCTGGGGAACCTCGTGAGCTAGACTTAGACACCGAGTCGAAATCTCTCTTCCTCGAAAAGTAGGACGTCGACCCCCCTCGCGATACCTCCGACGATTGGAGCTTCTACGGCCTGCCTCCAACATGCAGCTGGAATCCACCTCCAGGAGGCGTCATCAAAGCGAAGAACAAGCCCGGTCCAAACCCAGGCGCGTACCCAAAGCCATAATCGGCTTTTGTGGAAGCTCCACCGTTTTTCACATGGGATCTATCCGGTGCTTGGGATATCACGCCTTCGGGTCATGAAACCCTGCGGAACTTCAGGATGACGATTTACATGGCGAATAACCCTTTCCATTCCAAGACTGGTCGTCAGCTTTGGGGTATCTTTGAGATTGGCTCTAGTATCGTAGGAATCGTTCGCTTCTGTCCTGCCATGCCAGAAGACCGCAAAGAATGCTCACTTGCGGACTTCGAGAAGGCTTGTGTCCTCGACGATGGAGTCTGCCCGGCGCTGTGGCCGATGGAGGAACGCCCAAATGGCACTTCAGGTGGCGAGGTGTGGATCAGAATACCGGTGTTACAGAATCTACTGGGGAACACTGAGATGATCTTTCGTCGGAATGGTGACGGTACAGTCTCCCTCCGTGGGACGTTCATGTGGTATTGCGAAGAGGTGCCGATCATAGGTATCAAGAAAGGAATTGGGAAGCCCCGGAGTATTGTGGCACCTACTGTGAATAGAGCATGGGATGCATATGCGTCGCAGGACTACTTTGGGGTGGGAGGGACAAGACTTTCTGAGATCTACGACCCTGTAGCTGAAGAGGAAGAAGAGGAGAGAGCGCGCCATGGACCGTACTCTTGGATTCGGCCTGCGTATCCCCCTGATGGGATACCTGATTACATTGAAGAGCGCCCGACGTGGGCGTGGGATGTAGCTGGGGAATGGGTCGTCGAGTCTGCTCCTCTCAGGACAGAGCTTGGGATTCCAGCCACTGCAGATTTGACCATCAGCGTCAGGTTTGCGAATAATCCACATGTAGGTCCACACAGTCGCCGGCTTTACTCCACCTTTCGCTTTGGCGATGTTCTGGAGGCTGTATGCGGTTCGCTCCTGTATTATCCACTCCGAGCCTCCTTCCCGACTCTCTGGTTGATTTCGAGAATGATACGCATCTGGACAACGGGGTCTGGCCTGGTCCGCAACCAGAGGGCATTCAGATGTGGAAAATGCGATATCGAGCTCTGGATCATAGGATAGAAGAGATTGATCCCGTGGCGGATGAGAAGCAGACTACTGTTGAGTTCAGTATGGGTGAAGATAAAAGGCTGAGAATGAAGGGTCTGATGATTGTAAAGGAGAGGCCGTTGGCATTTGAGGCGACGAGAGTGATGGAGCAGAAATATACGAATGGAAACGAAGCGACGGCTGGGTCGACGTGGCAGAGGTATAACAAGAGCAAAACAGATTCTGGCGCGAGTACTGCTTCTTAAGCGTCCTACCACGTTGTACCATATTGAGGTCTGAGGTGATGGTTGACTCTGTTGGGTCTGAAATGTTGTTTGTGGCTCTGGTTGGACTTTGGTTTGTCTGATTGTCATTTTTGGAATTTGTTTTGATTCCGCTTGAGACGTTGGCACCAGCCCCAACCAAACTGTATGATAAAGCGATGTTCCTGTTGCTGTATATCAGGATGTAAGATCAAGGGCTCACGTGGCAGAAAGTATTCTTTTGCCTAGCTGTAAATTAAGACATTAGCACTTTCATTATGATATCGCATTGGATTTATTGTCCTTGACGTTGATTGAATCAGACGTTCGGAGTGGCCGTAAAAAATATCGAGTGGATTTCTTTCGTTCTATGCTGCTCCCAATGCTCCATGGGTATCTAACAGATAGCAATCATAATCCATAGCATTCATCGAATCCAGAACTCCAATAAAATCCATGCCAATGTCCATCCGTCCATGGCTGGCAGCGAATCTTTCTCGAGATCCGCGCCTGCGCTTCGAGATCACTAGCAGGCTCAAGCATTCCCGATGTTCTCAAGGATACGAGCCACGCTTCTCACACCAATGAGAGAGTTCTCGTCTGGTCCCCGCCCAGGCGTCCACTCCGCATGGGCGAAATCTATAACCTTCACTGCATATATCTTGGGTCCTAGAACCTCGTCTTCGTCAAAATCGGAGCTATCTCCGTCCGCGTTAGACAGAGTGGCTGGAGAGCGGCTTGCTTCTTCCATAGCTGCTCTGAGAGCAACACCATCGCCCTCAAACACAAAGAGCAAACTGGCGGAGAACATGCGACTCTCTTGTGCTTCCATAACGGCCTGGATCCTTTTCACATCGGTCAGAAAAGCTTGTGAGATCAACTTCCCCAATTCCTCATCTACACCTGCACTTGGCGAGAAGATGAAGTTTCTAAACGCCTCCTCAATATTCGAGGTTTGTACGGAGACACGTCCATAGTTTTTGTCATAGATCTTGAATCCTTCCTTATCGATATTTGGACCCTTCGCGCCCTCACCATGCCAGACTCGCATTCCTGCTATTCGGAAACCAAGATCCTTGTGTGTAGTCTCTGCTGTGACTTTGTTGAAGCGTATACGCTTCTCCTCTTTGGCATCATCGGCCCATAATCGCACGCCCAGCTTCACATCCAGTATATTGGGCTTGACGAAACCATGAGCAGCGTTCTCGAGTACAACGGCTAGGTCCGTAACGATCTTCTTGCTCGTTTTTGCCGGGACTACAACCTCGGGGATTGAGTGCTTGGCTATCATCACTGCCTCTGCCTTGTCCAGCGCTTCTTCGTTCCTTTCGAAGACAGCCAACCCAGACGCTTCTATGGTCGTTCCATTATGATGTTCGTAATGTTCCGCTGCCGGGGCATGCTTCGCAAGCAAAACTGCGCCAGCTTCCTCGATCGTTGTGCCATTTGGGTGTTGGTCGAGGATCAAAGTGCCCATATAAGTTGGCATGAACTCCGCGAAGTCGGGATGATCGGCTACAGAGGAGTCGTAGAAAGCGACTTCAGCAGGTGTACAAGGCTTTATGAAGAGTGTGCCGTCGACATCTGAGAGAGTCCCATCACTGCGCGACCTTGTCAGCAAAGTCCTCTGGATGGTGGGGGTAGGTTTGCTCGTGCAACGTACTGTCCCGCGACGGCTTGATTGTAGTCGATCAGATCTGCGTGGGTAGGCAACGGCTTTGCCATTTTCCTGACTGACTAGAATAGAGTCGCGTTCGCTATGACTCTATCATGATGGGAGGGAGAAGTATTAGAAGAAAGGGCCTGGGTGCGCGGGCGGCAGGATTTTGCGCTGACTTTGCGCAAAAGCAACGCGCTCGGGCGACAGTGAAAGAGTGAAGTAAGGCTGAGTAACGGAGGAAGGCGAAGGGGCGTGTGAGCGATATGTGTTGGCTTCGTGGCTTCAATCCCGGGCATAGATCCGTGCCAGCGTTCAGCAGGCTTGTATCAGCTGTGATTGGGGGTCACTTGGGGTGGTGGTGTTGATGCAGGTAGAGGGTCCACGCAGGAGAGTTGGAGGGGTTCTTTCAAGCAAGCGTCTATTGAGTTTCGTCAGGGGGTTGTAGACGCTGGGATGGCCATGATAGGGCGGTGAACTGGTGCTGGGGTTGAGTTACCCAGGCAAGCGAGACACTAAAGCAAGCACTGCGGCGGGCGGGAAGCTCAGCCACAGCGACGGCAATTCCCTGTACGTATTAGCGTACGAGGCGGACTTCAAGACTGTCGACTCAAACTCCATTCCAAATCTGCCTACTCTGATCAATACACACCTCCACCAAATACTGACAACCAAGGGGAAACAACACAGCCAAAGTGTTGTTTGCCATACACATCCAAGGAAGGATTCGAAGTAAGTACACGCAGATAAGCCAAGCTCTTCTCCGCATCTCCACCTTCCCAAGGCCGGGATCAACATTGAACCAGGAAGCAAAGAACACTTTGTTTGCATTCAAGGCGAAAACATCACAAACAAAGTGACACCCCAAGCCAAGCACCAGGACATCCCGCCCGAGGATACGTAGGTTGATACTTTGGGAAAAGCTTCACCTTTCCTTCTTCTCACAGAAGCGGAGGTCAATCACCTCTGTTTACTTCCTTCCTTTCCCCTGTCAAGGCGACGCCATTGTTGCATTCACTCGAATAGGAAGCTATACGCCTTCCAAGCTCTTCTTCCACCGCGGATTGAACCTCAATTTACATCAGATCTCGTAATCTCTGCATAATCCCCACCACCCGCAACGTCTTCGAGCTCCCCATATTCTCAGGTACGTACATTACACTGCACAGCACAGCACAGCCTTGGTCACACTCCTTTTCACAGGCCCAACCAGCGCTGCACTCTGCAATCCCAAGCCAATGCGACGTTAATTGGATGCACTTCCTCAATTCGATACGAGACTGACTAGTGCAGATCTGACAACTGCAGAACTTCCTGCCAGCAGCCCACCATGTCGAGCCCTCCTAGCAATGCTCATCTATCTCGAGCTATCAGCGAGATAGATCTCAATGCAGCTTTGAAGGCAGTCCAGGCTCAGGGCGAGACTGGCCCTCGATACTCTGCAGACACGTTACTCGCACTCCGACCAAAGGCCACTCAGAACAAGCATGCCGAGCATGTCGAAGTCGCAGAGATCTCACCTGATACCGAAGGTCTAATGACTCCTCCGTACCATGCATACCCAAAGCCACCACCTCCTACGCCCGCGACGCCAATCAATGGAGTGCATGTTAATGGTGTTGACGCTGCGACTACCCCTATCCCCAGCACCGATGGCACAGGCCCAGTCGTCGGTGCGGATCAGCCGAAGAAGAAGAAGAAAAGCAGCGGCAAGAATAGAAAGGCTAACCCGACTGGCTTCGAAGGTATACACCTCATCATGTTCGAAAGATTAAGTCTAAGTTTCTCCAGAGTTTTATGCGGATCCTCCTACCACACCTGACGAGCACGAAGAAGAGTGCGATCTCTACGATGAGTAAGTGCGGTGAGGAGCCCCCATGTGAACCAGAACTAACTTGATACAGATGCCGTCCCTTCGTTGAGTATGTTGGAATTTCCCCGTTCGCATTCAGTTTACTAAGTTCTATAGTCGCATGGAAACATGTATCCATCGTTATCGGGCCCGTCGCAAGCTCGATGAAGTACGATCCAACATCCTGACCAAGTACTTCATGCTTGGAGGTGTTGAGTCTTCGACCAAAGCATTCACAGGACCTCTCGATAAGGAGACCATTGAGAACTCGACTGCTGCAGAGATCGCTGCCATTCAGGCTAGTGACTATCTCCGTGTCGATTCTAAGAATCCTAAGTACTACGATGGCTCGGATAACTGGGTCGTTGACTTTGAGGGTGTTGTAAAAGGTTTCTTGTAGGTATCTGATATCCTTGAAGATTACCTTGTCTAATTGTGTTCAGCTCCCACAGAGTGCCCCGCATGTTCCCGCTCGATTCTGAGAATGATATCAAGACCATCGCCAATGTCATCCGAAACTTTCTCAATTACGTCCTCCAGCACGCAGTCTGCCCAGAATACGCCAAGGACGTCATGGCTGCCCGTGTCATCTGCGATCTAGCTGAGAAGGAGCTCTGGTTCATCAAGCAGCTAGCCTTAGATCTGCCTGGTGATTTCAATGCCTCAGCTTCCACTCTTTATGGTGGTAAGTTCCAAGCTATCAGCCTCGACAATGCCACTTGGGGAGGTGAGGATGGAGATACCCTTGGTATTAATCCAGGGCTCAGCACGCTTCAGGCCGAGCGGATCTTCAAGACCGGTATCGCATTCGCTGGCACAGATGAGCTGTTCGTCGAAACTATGAAGGCCGATGTCAGCATCGTCAAGACCGAGACGAAGTGTTTTGAGGTCTGTGGTGTCGAGCGAGCTAGTCTTCAGAGTATCGAGGAGTATGCTATGATCAAGGATCACGAAGGCAAAGCTGGCTTCATCAAGGCTCTCGGTGTCATTTTGTTCAAGCCATGGGAGGGACCTGGCTACGATGAGGAAGGTCTCACTGAAGCCGAGGCCGAAGCTGCCAAGGTTGCCTTTGATGAGTCTCGTGAGAATATCGAGTCATTTTGGCTTGAGGATGAGCTATTACAGTATTGCTTCGTTGGTATGAAAATGGAGGTTGTGGTTCGTGAACTCAACATCGGCATCAAGTTCTTTGATGAGCTCAAGGGTTTGTATTGTTCATTCCACACCGTTCTTCCCAATGAGAAGATGGTAGGCTGGAAGGAGCCAGGTACGTTCAGTCCTCCGTACAATGGTAGAAGATGTTTTACTGACTAGCGAATAGTTCCCAACACTCGTCCACCGCCAACGGTCGAGGACCCGGATGTTGAAGAGCGAGCTCTCGAAGCTATCATGGAGGACGATCTGAAGCAAGACCAGAGAGAATTTGAGGGCAAAAAGTCAGGATTAGATCGGCGCAGGTAATGAGAGGGGATCTTGGGTGTGCCAGTTCTGGCTTCTCCATCTGGGTTTCTTCGTTGTTCTTGACTCCGGTACATCTGGCTCCGTTCTCTTCATTCTCCTTTTTCTTTGCACTCATATACCCCTCACATTCTGCTCATTCACGCAATCAAATGATCTGTTCTTAGCGCAGCATAGCATGATAGGTGGTTGGACATGGCGTTGGACGGAAAAGCGAAACAAAAGCCAAGCAAATGAAGCAATTGAATTCTTCACATCTTATCTGTCTTCACGAACCCTGAACTGATGAATGACAACAAAACCTAGAGTCATCGATCCACCTCAGGCTCTCGGTCCTAGTCACCCGAGTTCCCCTCCAAAGAATCCACAGAAAATTCTCAATGAAACCTCAAAACTGCACATCTCCCTTGGCAACACCATTCTTCACTCCCCAAAACCTCGCTAGCCGATATCCAGAGCCGATCAACACTTGGTACCGAGCACTACCCCGGGAAATAAAGCTTAATTGCCGGCGCCGTTGCCCGTTCTGCCGGCATAACTGTCATCACTTCCTTCCCTTCTGGCATGTGCTGGGTATCCGATCCATATGATAGCGTAGTATCGACACTCTATATCCCCGCCACGAGGGAGGGAGGAAATGGATGGTCAGTTAATCTATCTCGGGGAGGGGAAGTCGCTGGGACGAGACCTGTGGAAATAGGCGAGTTTGTCTTGGATGTTTATTGGCCAATGAGAGGGGAGGATGGACCTCCTTGATGGTGGATATGATAGGGAGATTTGTTCAGTTGTGGTGAGTTTGCGACTTGGAAGTGGAGGTGGTGGAGTGAGGGGTGCGTCTGTGTGACGGTGCTTGGGTTGAATAAGATGTCTTGCTGCGCTGCTTGGAGGTTCTTGTTTTCCTGTTGCTTTTCTTGTTTTCTCGTCTTGCTGGTTTTGTGATGCAAATGGATCGTTTTGTTACACGACGCAAGCTTCAAAATGGTATGAGAACACTTTTTGGTCATCTTGTTGAAATTGAATAACGCTGGTACTTGCAGACTCAAATTTATCTTCCAAGCAAGAGAACAGCTCTTGGCTCAGCATGTGCTGCAGCTGCGCTTCTGGCTGCTTTTTGGTCGAATCAGCACTACGATAACATCGAGAGCAGTTTACCAACACCTGAAAATTATAAATGCAAGCCACATGCATATACCACAGAAATAGTATCTTTAGATCCTTTGCTCATCTACATCAATGACTTCTTGTCATCGGAGGAAGCTAATCTGCTTGTTGCCCTTGGGTACGTCTCTCACTCCGTCCCGCCCAAATTCACCTTCATATGCAGATATAGTATTGCAAAGACAAAAGTGATCGCAACAAGAACAAACTGACAGTCCACCTACGTATTCAGATCACCGTCCCTCGCCTCCTCCGAGATCTACATCAGCGGCCAAAAAGTCGCATCCAAGACCCGCACATCCCGCTCAGGCGGACTCCCACCCTCCTCATCCCTCGTATCCTGCATCCTCATTCGCGCACTTTCTTTTCTCGGACCCGCAATCCCTTCACACCCCTCATCTTCCTCTCAAGACACAAACTCCAACCCTAACCCTCTTTCCCTCTTCGGCACACCTCAAATCGTACAATACGGCCCAGGCGAACACTTCTCCACCCACCATGACTGGTACGACCGACCACAACCTTTGAGAGACGGAACCATGGACTATACAGGAGGGCGATGGTGGTTTAATCGTTGGGGAAGCTTTTTCGTGTACCTTGATGAGGAGGCGGAGGGTGGTGAGACGTGGTTTCCGCATATTGAGGCTCGTGCACCTAACCTCTCATCCCAGTCTCAGGACAGTGAGAGTGAAGGGGAGAAGACGAAATGGGCGAAGAATATAGAGGAGGGGAGAGGCACGAATTTCCTTCCTAGGAAGGGGAATGCGCTGTTTTGGGTTAATTTGCATGGGAATGGGACGGGGGATGAGAGGGTGGTGCATGCGGGGAGGGAGCTTAAGGGGGGGAGGAAGACGGCGATGAATCTTTGGCCGAGGGTGTATTATGGTGGTGGTGGGGGTAGATAGGTGGAGAGACTGTTGGGAATGAGGAGTGAATGGTAAGGAATTGAATCTAGAGGATTGAGGAGAAAAGGTGTGCATCAGCTCGTAACAAAATCCACGCAGTCTTAATCCAGCATCGGTCATCCACACAACACGACAAGAGATCACGTTCTGGGCAATCTTGATATTCAGAAGGTAAAAGTCGGAGCCTTCATTCACACTCTACAGTCCTGATCGCGCATACATGGTGGGGCAAAACACAAATGGCAAGTTCTGGTACCAATATCTCCAATACTGGTATCCTAAGTTATCCCGCAAGACTGGCTCTCTTTGCTTCACCACGTTTTGCCTTCACTCTCTGTTACAACTTTCCCCTTCTATCTTTCTCCCATCAGAATGTCTCTACCACTGCTCTTCGCAAAGAGCCAATCCCACCACCACACCTGTACCTTCCAGAGATGAATCTGAGCTCCTACCTCTGGGTTGCATTGCACCATGAAGGCGAGCTCTGATGTCAATAAATCTGTCTAGCCTCTTCGACCTGAGCGATCAAGCTTGCTTCTTCAGGTGAGCATCGGTAGCAGGGGAAGGAATGTCGCCCTCACAAACTGACAAGCGAACGTCGCCCTTACAAATGGATAACCGAACGTCGCTCTCATCAATCTAAGCGAACTCCGCCCAAGGGCTCTCAGCACGCCTGCGAGTGCTGTAAGATGACCGTTCACAGGTGATTATGGTATAGGTTTGGCAAGATCTTCACCATAATTCTGGAAGCCAATAGGCGACAATCAATGACGCAGCAGACATGAAGGGAGACTGTTGATTCCTGCTTCCGTAATACTTCCATCGGATTGTAAACACAGTAGCCGAGAACTGCTATTGAGATCATGATACACTTAAAGCACTCGCTGAAGGCATGAACATAACGTCTCGCCCCCATTCGAGGGTTTCCTCTGCCACGATCAATGCTCGCTCCCACTCTTCGAACTTGAAGCCTCCTCCAACGTGTTCGTGCCCAGCTTCCTTTCCCAGCTTTATGATTCCAGCTTCCACCATACGCGCTACCGCATCCATCTCCTGCCGAGTAAACATCCACTTTCCGATGATGGTGATATTGCGACACATGAGGTTGAAGTATGGAATAGTCACTGTTTGGAGAGCTCCAGTGAGCAGAGCCCGAGCTCCCGGACGGAGCACTTCGAGTCCGATGTCGAAATGGTTGCTATTACCCGTGGCCTGAGGAGGCGAAACGTCGATGAAAGCGTCGGCGCCAGCTGCATTGGTCAATGGGAGAAGACCACGAATAGTCGCGACATCTTCAGCTCGGTCTCCAGTAAGTTGGACCGCAGTGACGTTTGAATGGCGGGAAGTCAGAGGCTTTAGTTTGTCGGCATTACGAGCCAATGCAATTACTCGACAGCCAATCTGAGCAGCGACCTCAGCAACAGCTCCCGAATAATGACCAGTAGCTGGGGCCACAATCACAATTTGACCAGCAATCAATCTGGCCGAGCTGATGGACCCATATGCGACGGAGAGACGATCAAGGTATATCAGATCGTCGAGCCCATAGTGCAGTTTGCCCATGAGTCTATCCTCGTCCAGAGCAATGCAGGTCTCCAATGGCACTGTGTTGACATCCTGCCAAAATCCTTTCCAGTGGTTAAAAAGCACACCAGCTTGCTCCGTACCTTGGCCGTTAGCCCTATGTAAGCCGAAGAGGACCCCAGTGTTGACGGGATCATCGCGAGCTGCCACAAAGCCATGAGCGAAGACAAGCTGGCCTGGGCGGAGAGATACAGCGTCTGTCCCAACTGCCAGAATCCGACCAATACACGCATGGCCTGGAATGGACATTGGAGGGACTTGAAGAAAGCCTCTCCCAGCGAAGTGTTCGCGATAGTGCGGGCGAATGACAGCTACCAGAACCTGGACAAGAGCCGCGCCGGCTGGTGCAGAAGTTGGTGGCGAGGTTTTCTCGAGGATCAAAGGCTCATTGAAGGCCTTGAAGACAAGTGCTGTCGAGGTCTCAGGAATCGATGCCATGATTATTTATGATCGTACTAGTAACTATCCGAGGATGGGGTCCAAAGTGAAGCTGATTTGAATGCTGGTAGCAATAGTCCTGATTTATACGTACAGTTCCACCTGGTATCGAAAATGTATTATGTTGCATAAGCAACTTCCACCAATCCACTTGGTTTCCTCACCAAAAGTGGAAGCGGAGATATGAGATGCCCAAAATGGACTCATGTCGCGATCACTTTTCGGATTCAAACTTGTGCTTAGTAGTGGCAAGGAATGAATAGATCTGGAGGGGTTGTTCCAGGCAATCGCTCGCAGATAGCTTGAATGGATGGTGGTTGGTTTCCACCGTCCGGGTATGGCGGACGTAGCATTTCCTAAATAGGCAATGCTTCTTTCCGTTACACCCGTGCTGGGATGCGATTTTGAATTGTCATCAAACTCCCAGTAGCCATCTAGCTATGATAATTTCGTCTCCCAGACATCATCACGTATATGAATTCTGAGTTAATCTTGCCTGTTGGCCGGAAATGACACTCCCATCCATTCGTACTGGCGAAGCTGCGTGACGGAGTTCTCCGCTAACATTAGCGGAAGTCAAGTAAACAATGGAAACAAAATTATTCTCACCCAATTATATGGCTCCGTACCAGCCAGAAGAGAGTCAAAGGATAGGGACTCATCAAATTCGATACCCTGCTGAAGATGAAAATACCCATCTTCCACGTAATCACTCGCCCCATCATTCCCTGTGGTCGCTGTAGGCACTTCAAAGAGAGAAGCAGCACACGAGTCTGTTGTTAATCTTTGGCCAAAGGATATCAATGTCTGGTGGGAGGGTTCGACCTGTTGCAATATTGCTTGCAGTACTCGACATGCAAATTTGGCATCACTGGATTCGTGGGATCTTCCGAGCCAGATGTCATAGCATCTCCTCAAGACATCGATGCGTGCTTTTCGCTCATCCGAACTTTGAATAGTCAGTAACCAACCTTCGCTGAGCGATTTCTCGGGCTTTGACGTACCTTATGTCTTTTGTCTGCGTTAAATCGACTCCGATGAACATGGTAGCGTTCAGAAAGTCATTCAGCGTCAAGTTCGAGATTATGTGCCTGTCTTGGTAGAGCCCTCCTCCCAGTGATGTTGCCTGATCAAGCTGGGTCTGAATGTCTATGATCCGGAACGCTGCGTCACGGCAAATATCCATCGACTTAGCGGGCTCGCGGCACAAGCCTTTGGTTGACACTAGGAACGGGCAATGGAGGAATCCTTTTGCGCTGAGGTAAGTCAGCTCGAGCAACATACGGTGTACTGCGGTATAATTGGCATCGTTTAAAAGTGTTGACACCAATTGATATGCCAGACAAGGTGGGATGGACTCGTGCCAATCATTCAGTGCCGTAGAGAGCTCTCTGACAAGCTCAGCAGTCGAAGGTTTGACTCCCAGAGCACGACGAGTGATGCGGTCAAGAGTAGGAAACAGCCCGGCTTTCTGTATGTGGAATAGCATAGGGGTTGGGTCCGTGACAGATCTTCCAGCTGGCAATTCAACGCAGCCTTCATCAAAATCATCATCTGTCAAATGCTTTGGAATCTCCACGTCACAATCCTCTTCATGAATTATTGGCGGCAATCCCTGTTGGGAGGCGAGAGCGAGATCGTAAGAACGTAGGAATGACCACGATCTGCGTCGTATTTCAGTCTCGAAAGGGGTAGTCTGAAACTTAGCAATGTGTGGATTCCGGTGATACCCTCGTTTTTGAGCTACTCTGACAGCTATACCATGCAGTGACCACAAAATGGAGTCCGAATGCGAATCTTGCTTCAAAATACTTCGAGAACATATATGAGCGAGTATAGCTTCGACTGAATAGATCTTGGCTTGGGCGTATCGGCCAGACACGAGACAGCGAGCCGCCGTGTCCGTGTATATTTGAGAATCAGATAGGAATCTGGATGTAGATACCATAGTTGGGCTTCCGTTCGATAAAATCACAGCGCCGATACTAAGTACGGAAAAGAGTATGCTTATCCATAGATTACTCGTTGAAGAGGGTGACTCCCAGAACGCCTCGTATTGTCTTCGGAAATGATGGATGTGAAGAAATGGCATTGCCACGAGGCGAGAACCGAAAAAGGCGTGTATCAGCTTGTCAGCCTTCGTGCGGGGAGGGAGACAACTGGCAATATCGCCCATGGAAATGGGAGCCAGATTTCCAAAAACAACGTCTTGCTCTTGGCTGCTAGGCAGAGGATGGACTTCAGACGCTAGCACGGATTGAATGTCGTGTATACTATCCACCAAAGCAGCCCACGACGTCGAACCGTGGTAGATAGTTGTATCATCCGGAAGAACATTCCTTTCGTCGCTTCCATGCGAGTTCTTTCGAGCGGGCAGCTTTTCAATCCCACTGTGACCAGAGCGGTTGGCGAGTTCCCTCATCATTTCCTCGAGGGTCGAAAGTCGAGAAACCACATCCTGTTTGGTGCAGCCATTACTGTAAGTCTCATCGTTATTTCCAGGCAAGATCAAACTGCATGCAGCTTGATGGCCTCTCTTCTCACACGCACCGCACGGCTGGCGTCTGTCACATCGCAGCTTCCGCTTCTGACAGGCTGTGCACGAAATCGTCGGCCTGTTCCGCTTGAACTTTTGATTCTGAGTCTCCGAGGTACGGAAAACACTAGTAAATTGCGTCGGAATTCGCTCTGGCATGGTGAATGAATATCTGATGATCAGGATGGTAGCTGCCAGTAGGCAAATCGCATGGACTCTTCAATCGGACCCCGCCGTTGCCAGAAAATCAGCCGACAACAGTGAGGGTACTTTTCCCAGGGACCTCGATTCAAGGATTCGTGTTTCGACATGGACCTGCAGGATCACTGGTCAGGATCTTGAAAGCTGAGGTACGCTGAGCGGTTTCTTAGTCAGCCGTCTCCTGTTCGCTCTTGTTTTATCGCCGTGCTGTTTACGCATGACTGATATATTCCCAATACCGACAGTCGACTTTTTAGATCGATGCTTAAAAGGAGGGAAACGTTGGATACAGGGCCTGCTCGATGCATCATATGTCTATTGGGTATAAGAGACTGGATATGAAGTGGAACCCTGAGGACTGGGAGGTAAGGCATGTTGATGGTGCAGGCTTGCGTCCCCCAGCAGAGAAGTGCAAAGAGAGCGAGTTGGGCCTCGTACCTTGGATCATAAAGTATGGATACTCGTCAATGAGCGAATTTTGAAAGTGTCATAGCTATGAAGGCATTTCGAGAATTACAGATGTGCCTGGATGATGGCCGATTGCTGACGAGATTTTGACATCGAAACGTACAGGCCATCTTGTGATGCCGCCCTTTTGAAGACGCAATCCGCATCTGGTACATCGATGCTTTGAGCACATAAGGTTAGAAGGCATTGTTAATCGATCACTGGTTTGGATGTTATCGGATCTCGTTCGCCTCTTCCTGTACGAAAGCCGTTTTCTTCTTCTTTTCGTGAATTGAGTGAGCAAAGCTGGGAGGTGGCTAAAAGGTGTGCTTGCTACCTTTCGAGACAAGGCAATGAATACAAAAGAATAACTGAGCATATTTCTGAGCGGAACCCAATAAAATTCCATACTTTGAAGTGTAACAAGCTCCAGTGTAAGTATATGAAGATGTAATACTTACGACACTTGAACGAAATGGACTTCTTGCCTTGAGGTGTTCCTCGAAGCGTGGATTGCATCTGCTATGCCAACGATGGGAACAGCAGGGCGTGATTCCATCGACTTCGTCGATCAATTCTATTACTCGCTGTCGCTACTGTTCACCAGATGCGCCGACTTGTTTGGCCCGTTCCTCAGATACGAGACGCGACCCCGTTTCGACAGCCATACTGCTGTAAATCGCCGGTGTATCCCAGAAGATAGGGGATTTGACATGTTGGACAGCTTCCAAGATCGAGTGAAAATATACTGATGGATATACTGTTGAGGAGACATTGGGAATTCTGAAGCTGGAGAAATAACAGCATCAGACTGTGGATATCTGCCGAAAGTGAAATCAAAGTGTGAAGTTTTGACACAGTGGAAGACTGTTGCGGAAAGGCATATTGAGATTGATAACCAATTGGTGGAGGCGACTGAGATCGATAAACTGTTGAGACAAAGACTTTGGATCTTTCCGGGCTCGGCAAGGCTGTGCTCCCTTTGATGTTCGCCGCATCGATCGGTCTTTTGGAAATTTTGGCTTATTTTGGTTGACGAGCATTGCGGGACAAATCTGACAGCGGCCTCTCTGATCGAGAATCACCTCTTTTCTTGTGGGGAAACGTGACTACCAGGAATCAGCTTCATTAGTTCCAAAAGTTGATAGACGTTGCGATTTAGACGCGTCGCGTAGTGAAAGTAAATAAACTTGCCAAGCTGCACCCCACAAGGCTGAAGTTCCACCAAGAACGGATCCCTGCTAGCTGCTTCAAGAAGGCTGATTCTCTTGCGAGAACAAACATTACAACCACAACGAAGAGATGTCTATTCCTGGCCTGGGACAAGCAGTACCTGCAGTGAGTATCTTACTATCATGTTAGGGAGTAAGAAATACTAAATTGAAAGCAGGCTGCGTTGCCAGCGCCAACAGCTTCTGCGACCCCAGTTGTCCATGAGCTTCAGCAGAATTCAGAATGGCGCTTCGAGGTCGCAATTGGGCAGAAAATCGATGTTAAGGTCAGAAAACTCGAAGAAACCATGCCGAAGCAGTATCTAACGGGTGCAGATCCTGTCAGGAACCGCTGAGATATTCGGTACAGAGCTCGCCTTGAACCACATCTACACATTCCAGGGCAACAAAGCAGCAATATTTACATGGCACGGCTGCCAAATCGAAGTGACGGGCTCATGCGAAGAGTACACGGCCGAGGAGACACCTATGACACAGTATGCGAATACGCATTTCGCATTGGAGAAGCTACGAGATGAGGCAAAGCAGAATAGGCAGGATGGGCCAAGGGTTCTGATTGTTGGACCTACAGATTCTGGGAAGACGAGTCTGGTGAAGCTGTTGACGGCATATGCGATACGTATGGGGCGGCAACCTATGGTCATAAATACAGATTCGAAGGAAGGATTGCTCTCAGTACCAGGTACTTTGACGGCAACGCCGTTTGCTTCGATTATTGATGTGGAACAGGGTTGGGGTAGTAGTCCTACAAGTACCTCCAATCCAGTACCTGTGAAGCTGCCATTGTGCTATTACTATGGCCTGCCAAATCCAGAGGATAGCACGAAGATCTATAGACCCATTATATCGAGACTTGCGCTGGCATCTATGAGTCGGCTTTCTGAGGATCCGTTGATCAAGTCGACGGGTATGATTATTGATACTCCAGGAGTCATCAGTCAAGGAAAGGGCGGCTACGAAATCATATCACACATAGTTTCTGAGTTCGCAGGTATGTGTCTTACGTTTTATGACATGGTTTACTGCTAATTTTACACAGTAAACGTTATTCTGGTCATCGGCTCCGAGAGACTCCATAGCGAGATGCAACGCCGTTTCGTCACATCTAAACCATCTAGCAGCGGGACAATCACTCTCGTCAAGCTCGACAAATCTGGTGGTTGTGTCGACAGAGATGAGACATACATGCAGCAGACGCGGGAGGCATCTCTGAAAGAGTATTTCTTCGGAGATTTGAAGACAACATTGAGTCCTCATACACAACATCTAGGCTTTGATGATGTTCTCATCTATAAGATCCGAGAAGGTGCGATTCGACAGATCTACCTCGTGCCTCAACTAACTTGCCACAGCTGATACGATGTCATTTATGCCCGGAGATGTAGAAGAAGGAGAGAAGGAATTATACGAAAAGGTCACGCCGAACTCGATGATGCATCACTGTATGCTTGCTGTCATGTATGCTTCAATCACTGATTCTCCAGAGACGGTTCGAGATGCAAGTGTCATGGGCTTCGTCTTCGTCAGCGACGTCGATGAGAAGAGGAACAGGATAAAGGTCCTGGCTCCGATGAATACTAAGATCGTGGATAGACCAATGATTTGGGGTAGCTGGCCAGAACCTTCGCTGAGTCTGATAGGTTAATGAGATATGCACATTTACGAATCCTTGAATCACCTCTAGCTACGCGTACGTTCAGATGGAGAATTGTCTTTTTTAATTGCAGGTAATTGTTTGCTAATTATGTGCGAGGGACTCGAGAAGAGTCTGCCTCGCAACCCTATCAAATCCAAGACAAAGAACGATCCCCAAACTCCTTTGACTCCGTCCCTGATCATTCAACTAATCGTAACAGAGGCCTCTTGACCCCCCTCTCAGACGGCTATTTCAATAGCGCCAAATCCTCTCAAGCGTCTTATTCCCTTCCAACTGAGCTTCAGTCCCTGGTTTGAATCTTGTTGTCGCCCTTCACGGCCTCGGCATAGGTCGGTGGTACTGCGCCCCCACTGCTTCCCTCTGCGGCATTGTTGTTCCACGTGCCATTTTGATTCTGGTGGAGAGGAGGTGCCATAGGAGCTGTCGTTCCGTATCCGCCACTTGATGCTTGAGGTCGGGTAGGCTTCGCAACACGGCGGTTGCCGTCAACGATTATGTAGGTCACCCGTCCGGACTCAGCATCGTTGGGAACAGAATCGTAGTCGTGCTCAGGGTGCTTTGCAATAATGTACCAAGCGTGGAGTAGACCTGGAATGAATCCGAGCATGCAGAGGCAGATGTTGATTAGGGAATCGGCAGAACAGATGCCGCATTTGACCCAGACTGTGGAATGTTAGCTTGGTTTATGTAACTTTCCCAACTGCCCGAAAACGCTGAAGCGATATCCCGAGGATCTCTGAGGATATATCGGATGTTTCGAGGGGACAGGGCTTCTTACCAGCAAGAGGGGGAAAGAGGATGGCGATGAGGCCGAGGAAGATATCTGCGGAGCACATTTTTGATGGAGTATCAGTAAGTGGTATCTGTTGTTGTTTTTGAGGTTGGCTTGTCTCGCAAGAGAAAAGGATCGTGAAGGTGCGAGTTAAAGGAAAGGGAGAAAGAGCTGGATGGTCTTGTGAACGAGAGCCTTCGCCTTCTGCCTGACAGTCGGGTGGTGTTCCTCGTCATTGTGCTGCGCCACAAGCCAATCACTAGTCTGAATTAGGCTTAGCAGTACCCCGCCAACAAGCGTTAACTCGAGATAACAAAAAGTTCCAGGAACCAAAAAGCTTCGAGCTGCAACCAACACCACAATCACAACAATGGCAGACGTCGGAATGGAGAACGCGGATCACGATCCAGACCCAATCGTGTCATCATATGACATATACATTAAACCTCAACTTGCTGGAGATCTACAGATGTACATCCTTCAATTCCCTAACCGCGATTCGAGACAACAGTACAACAGAGCAAAGGGCTCCGAGCCACTCAAAATGCGAATCAAGCCGAACGCAGGAATGGTAGAGCTGGATGTGCCGATGGATGCTCACATCAACTACGACAAGAAGAAGGGTCTTGCCTGGGGTGGTGCAATGAAGAAGAGTATGGAGTCCAAGGGAACTGGGAGTCATGGTTTGCCAGGCGGATTTGGCATTGGAGCAGCACCACCAAGTGGAAGAGGAAGAGGGCGAGGCGGCATCGTGGATCAAGAAGCAATACAAAGTCAGATCTTGGCTGATTATCAGAATGCTGTTCGGAATGAGAGGGTGCTGGTCAAGCAGACTTTAGGAGGGCAGGCAATGGCAAAGGATGATACGACACCACAGTATATGATCGGAACTTTCTCGTCCAGTAAGACAGGCCGCATATATTGCAAATTCGCATACTAACGATATTTAGATGAACTTCATCTTACTCCAGTCGACAATGTCGTACAAATGCGCCCCCAATTCCACCACATCGATGCGCAGACAGAACAAGATCGAGCAGGCCGAGCAAGAGATCCTGCAGCTGGACCCCGAGCCCCGCCAGATGCCCGCGCTATACACATGACTGTCAAGTCCAACGTCGATGGGGAGGAAGACACAACCGATACCATGGCTGCACGAATTACACTTGCTCAATCGGAGGCCTGGAAGAGCCATCGCTATGTTGACGAGGAAGAGGGAGAATGCTGGGAGGGTTTCGATGAGCACCTATTCGTCGGTGCCAAGGTCGCCGAGAACCACAGTGAAGATCTAAAGGGGAAGCCTAAGCTGCTGAGTTGCTTGAACAATGCCGAGTATCTGAACGAGATCAGTGCGCCAATGGACGCTGCGAAGTTGTCAAGAAGTCAGAAGGTCAAGAAGAGGAAGGGTAAAGGGAAGGAGAATGCTGCTGAAGGTGAAGTTGACGGAGCGGAGAGCGACACTCTGGATGCGATTTCAGATCCGTCCATGTCAGATACAGAAGATGAAGACGAGCCGCTAGCACCAAAAGTATGAGATGTTTTGCGACGGATTTCCTTTCTGCATTTTCTGGCCTGGAAAAAGATACCCCGCATGAATTGGAGCTTGGAGTATTTCGCAGATAGACCGCATTTGAGATAGCAATGTAGGAATAGTAAAAATCACCATGATTTCCCTTCTCTGGAAGTTGCCACGAGAACCTACAACTTTGGCTCTTCGAGCCGTTGTTTTCTTCAATTTCAATGTTGATATTCCTGTCGGGGATTCGGCTCCCTAAGTCCGAAAGTCGATAAGGATCGCGATAACTTTTGGGCGTCACCACTTTCCGAAGCTTGAGAGCTTACATTCGAAGCTCACAAATCAACCTACCAACACCACAATTTGCACAGTCTATTGTGTCCAAAATGTCGTACATTGCTCCCATACACAGACCTAGCAGTGTTCGATATGCAATTAAGCTGTGTCTACTAGATCCAGAACAGGAGTGTCTTGTGCTTGGGTAAGACCCCTCCCTTATACGCATTAAACTCCAAATCCAAGCTTCAAACCTCCCTGACAGCACCATAGGAAAGGAAACAGGATAGAAATATGGATACCCACAGAAGATGGCCTGGTAATGGAGAGCTCCAGGCCAATCTACGGTCGAATTACAATGCTTGCAAAGATTCGCCCCGAAGGAACCCCCACCGATCTCCTCTTCGTAGGAACCTCGCGCTTCCAATACTTCGTTCTCGCATACAATAGTCAAACAAACGAGCTCGAGACGCGACAGAGCTTTCAAGATGTTCTCGAAAAGCATATGCGCGACTCGCAGAGCAGGGACTTGTGTCTTGTTGACCCGACTGGAAAGTACCTAGTGTTGGAGCTGTTTGAGGGAGTTTTGACCTGCAATAAGATTCTCAAGCCTCGGAAAGGCAAGATAAATCCGCTGGACGAAAAGTTCGACCCATTGCGCATCACAGAGCTGAAAGTACGAGCTACGACTTTTCTATACACCGAAACGAAACAGCCGAAGATTGCATTCCTGTACGAAATTGGAACTGGTGGCGATGTGCGATTGGCAACATATAGATTGGTGGACGAGAAGCTATCATGGTCTAAGTTTGATGTAAACAGGCATCGGGAAAACGAAATTGATCAGCTGGATGAAGATGCCAGCCATCTCATACCTGTGCCAAAAAATCCTGGACAGAAGCGGTATATTGTGAGGAATGCGCAGGTACCGAAGGCACATTTGGGGGGTGTCGTCGTGGTGGGCGAAGCGAAGTTCACATATCTGGATGACGAGAGCAAGGCGGTCATTGAATATTCATTACCTACGCCTTCGATCTTTGTAGCATGGGTGGCATACGATGATTTGCGCTACCTAGTTGGAGATATGTATGGTAAAATTCATGTTTTAACCATCCTGACCCAGGATGCGGAAGTAATTGGGATGGATCTGAAGCCACTCGGCCAGGCCTCAAAAGCTACAGTTATGGTCAGCATTGGAGATGGTGTGTTCTTCATCGGATCCCACGAAGGCAATTCTCAAGTTGTCAAAATCGACCTTGACGACATCGAATGGAGTCTGAAGGTGCTACAGACTATGGATAACGTTGCACCTGTTCTTGACTTCGAGGTCATGGATCTAGGAAACCGGGATGGCGAAACGCACTCGAATGAGTACTCTACTGGTCAAGCTCGATTGGTCACCGGCAGTGGTGCTTTTGAAAGTGGAAGTTTGAGGAGTGTCAGAAGCGGTGTAGGTCTCAACGATGTCGGCATACTGGTTGATGAATTGGAAGACATACGTGGAGTCTTTGCTCTGCGTTCCAGCGCACAGTCGCAATTCGACGACCTTTTAGTTGTCTCCTTACCTACAGAAACTCGAATCTTCTCATTCAATGGGCAAGATATTGAAGAGTTTGATAGCTTCAGGGGCTTAGAGATAGGATGCCCGACATTGCTGGCGATGAACCTTCCAAACGGCATGATATTACAAGTTACAGAGGCTTCAGTCAAAATACTGGGTCCTGGCCCGTCGTATGGATTAGCGGAATGGAAACCCCCGCAAGAGAAGTCTATTACCAACGTCTCTGCAAATGCTGGTCATATCCTGCTTTCCGCAAGTGGAACAGCTCTCGTGTCGCTAGACATTACGAATGGCCTGAATGAACTGGCAGCTTGGACACTTGAACAAGGAAATGAGATTGCTTGTGTCCATGTACCCAGCCAATATTCCGGAATTGGATTTGTCGGTTTCTGGAAATCGGGCACAATCTCTGTATTGGACTTGTCCAATCTGGAAGTCATTTTCTCGGAGAACTTGAGCCGTAAAAATAATGCTTCGATTCCCAGGCATATCGTTATGGCGCAAATACTTCCCGAAGCTGCCTCTGGGCCAACGCTGTTCGTCGCAATGGAAGACGGAGTCGTGCTGACATTCAGTGTTGACAAGTCAAGCTATCATCTCTTCGGCAGGAAAAGCATAGTCTTGGGAACCCAACATGCGCAATTCCACATACTACCTAGGAAAGGCGGCCTAAATAATGTCCTTGCGACCTGCGAGCACCCCAGCCTGATTTATGGGTCGGAAGGTCGCATCAACTATTCAGCTGTCACTGCGGACGATGCCACGTGTGCCTGCTCGTTTGACAGTGAAGCATTTCCTGCCTCTGTTGTGGTGGCTACGTCAACGAATTTGAAAATCTCAGAAATCGATACTGAGAGACGGACACATGTAAGAACACTACCCATGGGCAGAACAGTCAGAAGAATTGCCTACTCTGCCACAGAAAGAGCTTTTGGTATCGGTTGCATCAAGCGAGAGCTACACGATGGAGAAGAGGAGATTACCAGCACATTTACACTTGTGGAAGACATGCTATTCAACCAAGTTGGCGAGCCTTATGTCCTTGAGGATGCCAATGGACCTGAGCTGATCGAGTGTCTGATGCGTACCGAGCTACCTAGCTCCCGCTTGGGGGACAATGGGGAACGAGAACCGGTAGAGCGCTTCATCATAGGGACAAGCTTTCTCGATGAAGCCGCGGATCAAAACATTAAGGGTCGTATCCTCGTATTTGGGATCGATGATGAGAGAAATCCATACCTCATCTCGTCCTTGAACCTGAAGTGTGCTTGTCGCCGAATCGCAATATTGGATAGCAAGATTGTCGCAGCTCTCACCAAGACTGTGGTCATCTATAACTTTGAGGAAACATCTGAGAAGTCCGGTGAATTCACCAAACTGGCAACCTTCCGCAGCACAACTGTTCCCATCGATCTTTCAGTCACTGGCAATATCATTGCTGTAGCTGACATGATGCAATCCGTGTCGATTGTAGAGTACGTCCCCGGTAAAGGAGGCTTACCAGATAAGCTGGAACAAGTTGCGAAGGACTATCAAGCATGCTGGGCTACAGCCGTGACTGAAGTCGAGGAGAATTCTTGGCTGCAAGCTGACCATGATGGAAACCTTCTGGTGCTGAGCCGAAATATTGACGGTGTGACACTCGAAGATAAGAAGAGGATGCGAGTCACAAGCGAGATGAATCTCGGAGAGCAGGTAAATGTGATACGAAGGATCAACATTGAACCGTCGCCAAATGCCATGATTGTTCCTAGGGCATTCTTGGGAACGGTACGTCTTCCGTCTGATCGTCCAAATTGTATGCTAATGAATTTTACAGACCGAGGGTTCAATCTACCTGTACTCGACGATCCTCCCCGCGTCTCAAGATATCCTCATGCGCTTGCAAGAGCAAATGGCCAAACACATTACGACAGTCGGCGATCTTGACTTCAAGATCTATCGATCGTTCAAGAACGCCGAACGCGATACCTCTGAGCCATTCCGGTTCGTGGATGGGGAACTGATCGAGCGATTTCTCGACCTCGAGACGGAAGTGCAGGCAGAGATATGTGCAGGGCTGGGTCCTAGTGTGGAGGATGTTCGCAATATGGTTGAAGAGTTGAAGAAGTCGCAATAAGCGATAACGCTGGCTAATGAAGACAAATGATAGAGATGAGGCATGATGGATCGACGGATAATCTGGAGCATAACTGGCGTTTGGGGGAATGTAGATGGTTGTCATGGTGCATCAAAGAGGAGTCAAAAGACATCCAATGTAGAATATGAAAGAGAAAGAAATCATTCGGCGCCCTCCTAACGTCGTCCGTTCCCTACACCCAAGCCTGGTCTCTATGTCTCTCTCAAGCACCCCTACTCTCCCTGTCAATTTCACCGAAATTCCCTAATGCCAGCCCAAATCGCACCCGCCCTTTCCAGCGCACCCTCCACCAAGGCCCTCATCTCCTCCGTCATCTCCAGAACCGTCACCATCTCCCTATCCGCCCACACACCCATTGAGTGCTTCTTAGCATTGACACGGAATTCTTCCCATGCTACAGTGACAGCAAAGCTTAACTGTAGACACGTCTTCGAAATTGTCTTCTCTTTTCCATCTGTCCCACTTGCCACCTTCGACGTCAAGTAAGTAAAGTCAGGCAGCTGTCCAAACACGCGCATGATGTCCAACCCTGTCTCCTCCTTGACCTCCCTTACTATTGCCGTAAGAATGCTAGAATCAGTATCATCGACCTTGCCACCAGGCATTTCGAAGACACTGGCATAGTATGTCTCTGAGGGGTTGCGCTTGAGGAGGAGAATCCGCGGCTTGTTTCGAAAGCCGGGATTTGGGAATGAGAGAATTGCGGCGCCAACTGTGAGCTTGGAGAATGGTTCGCGAGTGAGAGACGTGTGTGCGAGATATTGCAATTTGGACATTGAGAGGATGATTTCTTGGGAGGAGGTTAGTCCTTGGAGGTTCAGGGCTGGTTTGCTTCGCGCCATTTTGCCTGCGGTATCAGAAGTTGTTGCTCTGCTCCTAACTGCCTTTGATTCCGAGTGGTGTGTTGGGTCTATGAATTATATGAGGTCAGCGATGGTTTGAGTGGAAACTGTGCTGAGATCTGAGCATTTTAGAGCAGTGTTTGGATTTGGACTGCTTAGCTTGGAGTACGCTAATTTGACCAACAGGACCTCTAGAGAATGAAAAGAAATGCGAGAAATCCATATAACAGATACATGCAAAGCCGTGTGCAAGATCTGACATTTGTGATGCTTGCATACTAAAAACGGCTGACGTTTTATACACAGCATTTGTTGACATCGGCGCCGTAAGCGAGGAAGTAAGATTCCTCTTAGCGCAGGACAGAGTGGCCGCTTCAATTTGTCTCCGTAATGGAACAGATAGAAGAGGAGAGCACAATCTGGGCTGCGAAAGGACCAGCAGCTGAGGCAAGCTATTTCTATATTTGGAGGGTTGAGCAGTGAATGTCCACCTCGTTGGATCTTCAGCGCAAACTACTGAGCTATCAAGAGCTATCATCAGATACGAAACTACGATCAAGCGCTATTTGGGCACCTTTCACACTGCAAAATGCTAGATGTGGAGGCAAATTTGGGTAATGTAGAAGCAAGAGACGACTTGGTGTATCAATTGGGAAATCTGAATTGTAATATATTGGCTCTTTAAATCTATGCTTGTGCCACCAAGCTCAATGTGTATATCTGGTTTCAGAACCTTCTCCACGTAACTTCAAGCATTGATATTTCATGTTGATAGGGAGATGGTCTTTCGAAGAGTGGTCGTTTGAAAGCTTCCTGTGAGCTTCTGTCAGTCTTTGCCAATTTCAAGACTTGAAGGTAATGACAGGATTGATTGAATAATATCAGAGGATTGGCTGTTGTAATTATAGTAAAATCATGAATAAATCTCCCAAGACGGGAGACCCAACTTAGATCATGGATAGAACAAACTCATCACTTAACAGGGCGGGGTAGTAAGAAACGTGTATGGTAACGTACATATCGTGGTGTAGCTTCTGTGAGTATCGGACCCGACCTCCACAGAAGCTCCACTCCAGGCGTCTTCGATATTTGAATCGCAGGCTTGTCGGCGCAGTGGTATCGTCATCGTAGATTCAACAGTTGTATGTTGGAGTGAGTTCGTAGACTGCTGTCTCACAGGCTGAAGTTGGCAGGCTTGTGAAAGCCGGACAACCGCCTCGATAGAGGCGTATTGTCGCGGCGGCGACGGCGAACTTGAATGCCCCCAATGGAAGACTTTGTCGCAGAGGGCGAGCCAGTAGACAAGGGAAAGCTGCAAATTAGCACACGAGAAGATTTGATCTGGACCGAGGAGCCCAGGTCGGTAGAAATCTCGAACAGGCTCGATGCATTGAACAGCCATCAGCTGCTGGCGAGAGCCATTGGTGCAACTAAGATACCTACATGGTGGAGAAGGCTTTTGGTGGAAGCAATGCGATGTGCAGGCCTTGAGTGGAAGTTGTGGTGGTCGGAGGAGACTGAGCAGCGAAATTTTCTTTTTGAAGCACCAGAATTTTAGCGCGATCTACCCAGGCCCCATATCTCCACGTGATGCTATGAAGATCATGGGAGGAGGCTTCTTCCTCTTCTTCTGAGGAGCTGTTTGCTAAATCGAATCAAGTGAGCTGACATAGAGCAAGCAGGTTACAAAGTTAGGCCCAAGTATTTATGGAGCATGCAATGAAAGGCTGTTATCATCGTCACGTTCGGCAGCTTGATCTACCTATAGGATGCTCCTCAAGTTGCTAATTGAAATGTCTTGCTAGGAAAGAATCCTTTGTATGTTTTTCCTTACACTACTTAGACATTCAAATTACTCCACAGTCGTTTTCATTATCTGGCCCAAACAAGCAAAGCCTTCAGCTCTGTCCTCGCACCAAGTCCAAAACTCTGCTGAAAGACCTGTGCCGCCCTCCTCTTTGGTCTTCATACTCTCCAATATCTCTTTCTTTGGATCCGTATCCCATCTGCCCCATGGTAGGCCATATCGTCCACCATCGTCAAGCTTGACTTCTGGACTCAAACCAGCCCAAAGTCCAGTGTATGCGCCCATCTTAGGTTCGTGCATCACAAGCTTCATCATAAGCTTGACCATACGTGGAGCTTGATCCCATCCTTTCGTATTCAATGTTCCTGGGCTCTGGCAAACGCAAAGTAGCCCATATTTACGAGTCCTCTTGTCCAATTCCGCTGCAAGCATCCAACATCCTGCTTTTGATGATGCGTAGTTCCGATCGGGTGATTTTGAAAAGTTGCCAGGAACGAGTTCAGCAAGAGACAAGCCGCCTGGAGGAGCTGCTATATCCATGATACCAGATGATGTGTATACGACGCGCACGCTGGCTTCTTGCGACGACTTAGCAGTTCGCAGGAGGATTGGGAGCAGCATATTAGTGAGGAGGAAATGCCCTAGACAGTTGGTTGCCATGTGAATTTCATGGCCTTGTTTGCTGACGTTGCCGGACGGTTCTTGGCTGATGCCAGCATTGTTGAAGAGAACGTCGAGCTGAGATTCTTGGGCGAGGAAAGTAGAGACGCAACGCGGAACAGTAGTGAGGTCGCCCAGATCAAGATGCAGTCCAAGGAGTTTCCCAGTCGCGTCCGTGACAAGGGACTTGATCTCTTTGATGGCAGAGGCAACTTTGTCAGGTGAACGACTCGCAATATAAACAGTCCCACCTTTTGCATAGAGGATCTTGACGATTTCGAAGCCGACACCTGAATTTCCACCAGTGACTATGAAGACTTTGCCTGTTAAGTCAGGAACATCCTTCTCGGTGAATGTTGGACTTGGCGGAAAGAATTGGGAGAGGAATCTTGCCATAGTTGGAATGACAATTGATGCTGGACGGGGCGTGTGAGATGACGACGTCCGATTTCAAGAAACAAAAACACAGTAGCACAGTTGCTTCATAAATTAAATATTGTAGAAGAAAGGCTGTTCAAGCAAGGATAGCCAATAGGAGCCATCGGATCGGAAAATGATAAGCTGCAAAGTTGACAGTCAGAAAGGCTCCGCAGTGAAGGAAGCGTGTGCACTTACCTCGTTTCCAAAAAGAAGTCCATCATAGCTGGAGAAGCTGACAGCCTGCATGAGGTTGTGCCAAATTGGATAATAAAGTTGGATCTAGTGGCAAAGGTTCTTCTCCTCTTTGACTTCTCCAGAAGTTTGCAGTCTGCAAGATACCATCGTCGATCAGGAACCACCATTTCTTGGCAAACCCCGATGAAATCTCCCACCCTATTGGATCCCAAGAACTTGCGCCCCAGACCTTGATCTCCTTTGATGCCATATCTGCTTGAAACTCGATGTCGTTGATAGATGACGGGGAATTCAGAATACGGTCTCGCACTGAGGGCCACTACATGATCAGGAAGTCAATAAAGCCCTCGGACCGAGCACAAAACATAAGTACGGATGCGTGACTTGAAGAGAATCAACGAGTCGGTCCCCGAAGGTCACTTACGGGCAACATATCGACATATGGCTTGTGTGGAACAAATCTTTGCTGCAGAGTAGGTGCAAGAGATGGCGGTAACGAATCTACAGGGGCAACGATATTGAAGCCGCTGTCTTGAGCGCAAGCGAGCATGAGCTTGCTTGCGATACTCAGAAACGCATCCCATACGTCAATCTGCTGCATGACCATGAAACGGTTATCTCTCATGGGGTCAAGAGACATATCAATCTCGCTACCAAAGGGAATGCCGAGCATGCTTAACTCCATCGATGTGGAGCTATGAGGTGGAATCTCAGAGCTAGTCCTTGCTCTGTCGCTAGTTCCTGCCTCCACAACAGCGGCCTGACGTGATACTCGCGTAAGACTTCTATTTTTCGTGCGTGGTAGTTTTGAACCTGGTATCTTCAGTCAGAAGTTGCTTCCAAGAGGCGTTCTTTCATACGTCTTGCTCGTTGTGATAACCTGTTCTGGACTTTCTTCCGTTCTGCTGGGTCCGCAATACCGGTCCAATCATCCTTTGATGATTTCAAAAATGGTTTCCATGCTGAATCCATGGCCGAGCTTGTTCCATACCTGGAGATGTTGCTTTGTAGAAGGAAATGAGTGTTGCTCGTGTCGTGATATGTTGTTCAAATTGGGCTAGCCAGATGAGGCCAAGCGTCTGACATTTCTGACAAAGTCGTTGTCATCTTGGGTGTCAGACTACATACACATTGATTGACGTACGCAAAGATCTCCTGGGCTTACACGGTACTGAGATAGCAAGAATCTGGGATCTGCCAGGAGCAATCACGATATTTTTATAGTCTCGATGTGGCAGCGTGTACCCAAAAAGTTGGAATAGATGGTTTGAAAGGTTTGCACTAGCGACATGACACAGTACAATTGAGCACAACCTGTTCTCAGTGACGCTTCAATGGTTTCCAACCTTGAACGTACGTTGGCTTGGCCCTGACAGGTTCACTGCTGCAGAATCTATACGTACTGTCTGAATTAGTCGCCATAATATTGTCTTGGGCAACTCGGCATTCTGGCTGTCCTCGACCTTGACAACGATACCAGTAATGCGTCGGGTTAGACCAACACAACCTGGATAGGACAGCGAAGGGGATGTCTAGCAATGAAGTCTCTTTTCAGTCCAAAATTTATATTGTAGGATTTGAGTCAATTTTTATCTGGCAGCATCTGCTACTACGAGTTCCATTCTCAGTTGCATCGTGATCGACGGCTGGGTCTTCCTCGGACCCAGCTGTGGCAAGCTTTACTTCATCTTTCCAAGTAATCCCGCTTTTATAGCTGCAAATGTGTCTCGGCACTTATCAAACACACTGCGAGACAGTTCAGAGCATGTCCAGGACGTACTGGCTCGGGTTGGCAGCTCCATCCCCCAGGCGAGTCCTTTGTTTACATTAAGCCCAAGTTGGCAATGCCAAGACTTTCACTCAGGACATGCAATGACCTACCTTATAGGCAAAAGCTACTTTCTAGGAATCGCTGTAGGAGCGCTTCAATTGATGAGCGATCAGAGAAACATTTAAGGATAGTCAACTGATAATCATTGCCAATTTCTAATTGTTGAGATTGACAATTTTGGAAAGTGTCCCTCTCACGATTCCCCTAAACGTGCCTTCTCCTGTAAGATAGCTGCTCATGGGGGCTCAAACTTGGGTGATGTGTGTCACATGTCATCTGGCCTATTTATGATGAAGTTTGTCCCAGAAGCTGCCCTGCTAGCGATCTTCGCCAACCCAATCATTTGTCTCCCATGAGATTCAACATTGAAGTTGGAGATAACTTCACCTTCCACCTTCCACCTCAGTCCTCTTCCTCTTCTTCTTCGCTAACCCATAAGCGCTCACCACCCACAAAGATTTTCTTCGCAAATTCTTGGCAACAGCTCCACGGTCGTCACCACAACATCCCACGACGTGTTCATAGCGACCGAGCCACTGATGCTTAACCCCATCACATTGTCCACGACTTTCTGTATCAATTTTGATGCAAAGAAAGTATGCCCAGCTCGCTATCATATGCCTTCTGACTTAAAGGAAGATCAAAAACCCCAAATATGTCGCACAAAACTAAACTCCTGATCGTGTCCCATCCACCCATGCTCCTCCTTTGCCTTCTTCTTTATCCGAGGCTCATCTGACTGGAATTGCTCCGACAGACGCCATGCGAAGTGAAGCCTCTTCGACTGAGGCCATTCCCAGTCATGCAATCTCGGCCGAAGCCGCACATACAGAAGCCGTCTCAATTGAGCCTACGCCAGTCCTTCAAAATTCTGGCGCGGTCTTCCACCTGTGCTCGAAGCTACCATTGGAATTGCGTATGATGATCCTTCGTGTCCTGATCGACGAAACAAGAACCATCAAAGTCGTGCACGCCGGTCCCTCCAGCAAGTCAATGCTCACATCTCCCGCTGTCACTTCCCGCAGACCTCTCTGTCAACTTGAAGACAAGCAGATACCGGCTCTTCTACACGCCAGCAAGGATACTCGTGGAATCGCACTCAAATTCTATAAAGCCGTCTCTCCAGACTTCCTCGCGAATCCGTTTTACTACAACGAGACTTTCGATACTCTCTCAGTCAGCAGTGTCGGTATTGCGGTCTCGATGGCTATCTGGTGGACCAACATATCTGAGATGCGTATCTCAACTCTGGCCATAAACATGAGTTGCATCCCCGATGTTGAGTTCACGAAGCAGCTTCTAGAGTTGGAAGAGCGGGAGTATCGGTTGGATGAGAAGAATCAGTTGCAAGAGTGGTGCGAGCTTGGATTTCTACTAGTCGATCAGCACCCGGATTCTCTTCTGGTTGAGGTTATCGAGATTTGCAATGGGGCGCTAGGAAAGGTTCTCATTTCGGGCTCTGAATGCGAGAAGAGTACGACTGTAGGACTCAGAAAAGTTGGAGAGACTGTAAACCTTGAGTTTCCAGGGCTGGTTTAGTTGTCTGGATTGGGAGATTTGTATTATCTGCATGACTTGACAAGGGTCCTAGATCCTGAAGCCCGGACAACCGGCAAGTCAATAGGAGTGATTTGAATGCCTCGTTGACCATAGCCGCTTCTCAGTTCTTTCTGGTGTGATAATCCTCATTCCCCATCCACACTTATCCACACTTTAGTAGTCCTTCCTGTTAATCTCAGTAAATGAGTACGCTTGATTGTCGGTGGTTTTCCTTCGCTTCGCGAGCCAAGCGGTTTGGAGTATGAGGTCCGGTGAAGAATATCTTGTATTTTACTACGTATGTCGAACCTAGAATGGGCTCCTATCATAATGTGACCTAAGTCTAAGGACGATTTATTGGGTCGGAATTTGTGGTACTCCCTAGTCACGTAGCCATGACTCCGGCGCCGTGCGTCACTTGGGTCCTAAGCTGCCACCAGTCCGGATACCAATTTTGAACCCAGATAGATCTTTCTTCACTTTCGCTCAGCCATCTTTCCAATCATTGTCGCCCAAGCACAAGAAATCGCACGTATCGCCATGTCTGTGTTTTGCTGTCCATTCCTCAGCTTCCACGAATCGTGCTATCGACTAGAGGCAAGCGTGAGGCGCGAGCACCTAACAATAACAGATCTCAAGCCTGTGCATTACGATCGCTGGATCCAGGATGAGAAAGAACGACTATACTGGCAGTTCCACCACCTCAAAAAGTCCAGAAATGACAGAGCTGCGGCAGCTGCAGTATCCACCTGCGACAGTGGAACCTCAGAATAAACAGCATCGACATTCCACCCTTTCAGCAATCTACCCACCGAGCTCCGCCTCAAAATATACTCCTTCATCTCAGGCGGCTGCAAAAGTCCACGCATCCACCGCATCAATAATCGTCCCAACACTCCCCTTGAATTCATGTCCAACCAGTCGATGTCACTACTTTTACACATCCGCCGCGAGTCAAGAGAGGAGTGTATCAAGCAGAGCGAGTCCGTTTTCGCATTCCAAACATATGTGAACTATTCCCGCGACATTTCCTACTTCATGGACATTAATGGCCCAGGCGACTTCCAGCGTTTAGCGACGTTCTTCAATCATGGAGAGGCGAAGCTAATCAAGAAGGTAGGGCTGAGACAAGCGCTATTCCAGCATGTGAGTCCTTTGATACCAGATATTATGAATGAAATTGAGGAGATCATGATTGTCTATGAGGGATGGAATGCGTGGGAGGAGAGCTGGGATGGTGGTGAAGCGAAGTTTGTGAAGAGTAAGGACCCGAACGAGAATAGATTGGTGCAGGAAGGTGATGAGAATATAACGGATGTGAAGTGCTTGGTTCGAGGCATAGTTGATCGGAGATTACAGAATGGTGATTGGTGGACTGTACCATTGAGAAAGAAGATATAATTCTCTGTGGGAGTCGTGGAGAAGGTAACGTAGCCCGACAGTGTAAATGGCACTCGTTTACAAGGCTTCGATCTATGTTTAAAAATTATGAGTAAGTAGTAACGGCGTAGCTCTCTACATTGAGGTAAAACCGTGAAGTGCCAGCCTACTGTATCCTATATCTAATGGATCAAGTCCCGGGAGTGTCCAAATCAATGGTAAACAGAACGTCCTTTGACGTCTCCACCATCACTAGCTCTTCCTTGACATGATTACTTGTACTCATCTGTCCTCCAACCTCAGTTTCCCACTTCTGTACGTCCCACTCCAGACCTTCCGTCGAGATGATAGCCGGCTCCTTCAGCGGAATAATTCCAACATGCTTGCCCAACTTGATACCATCAAATCCCTCTTTGGCTTGAATCTTATGCGTTCCCGTTTTCAGGACAAACGTAATGGATTCGCTAGATAGCAAATACATCCTTCCCGAGCTATAGGCTGGATCTGGCTGGAAAGTGTACAGATGTGACAGCGTAGCCATGCCTTGATCGACACGCCCTCCTAAACCACCGATCACCACGATATCTATAGCTTGCCGGGAAGGTGAAGACCGTATGAACTTGACAGCCTTTCCAAAGTCCGTAGAATACTGGTCCGGATCATGGATCACGGGAACGTCTTTCGACTCCCAGTATTTCCGTGTCTCGGTAAGCAGAGAATCTAGATCGCCTATCACGGCATCGACACTCAGATCAATCATATTCCGAGTGTTGAGATCATGGAGTCGATTGGCACCACCATCGGCAGCTACTTTGAATATTGAGCTGGCCCATAGTCTCGAGTAGACAGCTGCTGGAAGGCGGAGAGCTTGATTCAGGATCAGGATGGCGAATGGTTGGTGGTTCTTAGGTGTGGCTGAGAAGATATCTGCTGGTTGCCATTTGGTGACTGGAACCTGGTCTTCTGTCATCGGAGCTGGTATCCCGCTTTGATATTCTGATGCTGGACGTTCTTGCATCATCCGGATTCGGCGGAGAAAAGATGGGGTGGATTTATGGTGAGAGTGAAGCCATTTTCAGCGGAAAGATAAGCCAAACCAAGTAGAAAAACTGTCCAAGAGCTAATGAGCTGGAGTAATGCAAAATACGTAGGTCTATAGAATATTACGGGGGACACTGTTGAGGTGAGAATCGGGATGGACAAGTTGTAGATATGGTCACGTGGCCAGCTGGAAGATCCGCGCGTGGACCGAGAAAAATCATGATGCTTACAAAACAACACAACCTCTTCCAAAGCTCCGATGTCCACCACGAACCTTTCCTTTGTCTCATAGTACACTCGCTGAACCATCGAAATTGGCCGCAATTTCACCCAGCATGTTCAAATCAGCTCTGCGAGCCACGCCGCGGCGCATTGCGTCTTCCCGAACAGCCTTGCCTCGAAGCTCTGCGCGGCGACTCTTAAGCACAGCACCACCTTCACAGAAATCGCGGAGTTGGAAGAGCAGTGCTGTGAGATGGGGCTTGGCTGGCGCAGGCGTTTACTACTACAATACGAGCAATGTATTTGCGGAGGAGCCGGAAGGTAGGTTGACGACTGTGAGGAGTTGTGCTGAGGCAAATGCTAATAGGCGATACAGCTGCTATCCAGAAGCTTGACGACTCGTTACACAATATCCAAGAATCTAGAGAACCTACGGTCGATGCGATATTTGAGGAGAAGAGACGGAGACAGGCACAAGTTGCAGCCGAGGCCGAGCAGAAACAACAGTTTGCCGAAGGAGGCATTGAAGGAGAGGAGGGTGAAGAAGAAGGGGGACTGGAAGGATTAGAGGATGAGGCCGGGCAGCAAGGTGCTTTCAACCCGGAGACGGGAGAGATCAATTGGGATTGTCCTTGTCTAGGAGGAATGGCTCATGGACCTTGTGGCGAAGAGTTCAAGGCGGCTTTTAGCTGTTTTGTATACTCTACTGAGGAACCAAAGGGTGTAGAGTGTATAGAGAAGTTCAAGTAAGTACCACTGGGTTATAGTATGGTAAATAAGGTGCTAACATGCCATAGGGGCATGCAAGACTGTTTCCGACTGCATCCAGAGATGTATGGATCCGAACTTGAGGACGACGAGGACGAAGTAGAGGAGGAACTTCGTGCACGAGAAAGCGCTGCTGCGTCTGGTAACGACAAAGATGCATCTGAAAGAACACAACAAGTATCCGAAAAGACCATTCCTCCACCTGCGGAAGAGAAGATAGCCCAACCTACCAATCAGAAGCAAGCAGCCAAGTCGGAGGAGGAGAAAAAGGTGGTCGAGGAGCCACATCGTGATACTAGCAAGGCGTCTGCTGAGAGTGTATCGAAACCGCAAGGAGATGAGGGAGGAGAGCTTGTTCCCAGGGCCTCTCATGATGCTACCAAGGCCAACTGAGTTGCGAAGGAGGGATATTGACATGTACAAGAGTGTAGAATACACAAAAATGCATATGGGGGCGTAAATGTGTATAATAGGAAGAATAAAGATCTCCACGACATGGTTCTGGTAGCTGATGACCATCATCCCTGACCTTTCGGGTGTCTTTAATGATCCCTGATCGAGTCTGACTTGCAGCGAGGAAGCTTGTTGATCCCATGGATTCCGATACCCGACTCACAACAGCATGAGCATGAACATCCAAACGAACAATTGTTAGACTCGTTTCTTTTGAATTAAACTATTCCCTTACTGAACGCTGAACCATAAAAATATATTCATCTCCACTCCTACTGCACGATGAAAGAAAGTCTTGACCCACTGTCCCCATCAGCCAGCTCCATCCAGAGCCGCCTACGTCAGCTGCCCAGCTTCTGTTTTGGTGCAAGCTCCCTTTGCCAGGTTTCGTTCACATGCGACCCAAGCACACGACTTCTCCCGCATCTGCAAACCTCACGAGATTCTCTCCATCTACAAAACCACGCCTTTCGCTCATATTCAGTCCCCCTCGTAAGTCGCATTATATTTCGGATATCTGGGTCCATTATTGATATTCAATAGCAACCAGTCGCTCCATATACCCAAGCAAACATGTCATACGCAGCAGCAGCAGCCAGCGGGCCATCGCAATCAGCAGAGGAGGTATGTAAAGTTCATCCGATTGTTCTTTCATTCCCTGTCCATAATCCTCTGGGGATTATGTTTCTTGTACTGCAGCTGTACTACGAGTCTTCGCAAAGTGGTTGCGACTTGCAAGTAATGATCTCAAAAGGAGTCTTACGGCGCCATCACCGGTGGCTGGTAGATAGTTTGAAATATATCTAGCAGCTATCGCGAAGATATCATCAACGATATATTAAGCTAATACCATCCCACAGAAGCGCGCCCCTGTCATCCCAGAGCTTGAACATACCGACTCCCCGTCTACGAGCTCCCTAATCGACGTCGACACCGAATCAGTGCACACCGTCCCTTCAGACTTTTCCTCGCAACCGATCAAGACCGAGACCCAACGCGATAGAGTCGAGCACGAAGCCGAAGTAATCGAGGAGCGTGCGAAGAAAGCTTACGCTGAATCTAAAGCAAAGGCTGAGAAGGCCGAGAAGGAAGCTAAGGCCAAGGCGAAGAAGGCCAAGAGCAATTTGGAGGCCAACAAGGACAACCCAGTTTACATTGGTAATGCCGTCGCTGTTGTTGCGCTGAGTGCTGGTCTGGGCTTTGGTGCGTACAGAAAGTATGCTGCAGGTGATTTGACATGGAAGGTTGTTGGTGCTTGGACTGGTATCGTTGGACTTTTTGCTGCTGGAGACTACTACCTGAGCCAGTAAGTAACATCGTGTCTCATCTCATGGCAGACTCAAATGTCTGCTAGAGGGAGTTTGAGAGGAAAATACTAACAATCACAGATATCTCTTCAAGAACAAGTACCCCCCGAAGAAGTAAATCGGTCACTCCAGGAGTTGGCGGCTTACCAGATTCCCTTTGGCGCACTTGCACGGTGGTATGATTCTTCGGATTGGTCGCTTTTTTCAAGTTTACGTTACTTCCGACACGAAACTTCTCAGCTCTTGATTTCCCACACAGCATGTATGTATTTCATAAGCGAGGGTTTGATGGGTAGGGAGTAGATGGATGGATGCGCGGATGGAATTCATGGTTGGTCTATCTAAGATCTACTGCGTAGACGGAGATCCCTAATGCAGAAAGAAACATCAAACCCATGAACTTTCCTCCTAAGTATATTTGTTATCCTGTCGTTTGGCCTCGCACGTTTTCTTAGGTCGCCCTGATCGTCTGGACTGTTGGCTGAAGCACAGCAGAATCCAGTAGTGTATGAGTATGAAGATGAGAATTGGAGGTACTGTCGGTCTCCAGTGCAGATTTGGGATGCAAGTGCTCCAGAAATGCGCATGGAGACAATAATCTTCATGCATCAAGCGTGATCGTCCTGGTAAGTAATACCCAAAAGTCAAGCTATCTGAAACGCCACTGTACTCCCGCAGCCGTTACAGACAGTCCATCTAAGCAGTTACACCTAAGAGAAATCAGCTCAAGTCCGCTACAAGACCAAGAACAAAAGAGTCAACTTACTACGAAAGTTAAGGTCCTTCGATGTGCACTCCTCATCAACACCATGAGCATGATAGGAGCAGATCATGTCCAAGCTTGGCTCTCTCGTATCCACACCACCCTTGCTCTTCCGATTCAAAGCTCTGAAGTCCTTGAATAGAGCCGGAACCTCCGAAATGATCTCGTCGACCTGCTCGGCAGTCCATCCCGCAGTCTCGATCTCGCCATCGTCGATATCCGCTAGGATCTGATAAGCGCGGGCCATGTATTTGCGGAGGCCGGAGCTGGAACTAGTACCAGCGTAGACAGCGGCAATGTCAGCTGGAGAAGGGAAAGTGTGATGATTGTAATAGGCTCTACCAAGCTCTGTCATTACGAGGTCCTCGAGTTCGACCATGCCAAACTTCGCAGCGAGCATGTAGACGTCGATACCGCGGCTGATGGCCTTAGTAAATGCGACGTACTCATTGGTGCCTTTCTTGAGTGAACAGCCAGGGGCCGCGCCGGGAATGATCTTGATACCATGACGATATACCCAGGTGATAATAACTGCAACGGCGTCGGGATCAGCATCTAGGAGGTAGTGCTCGGTCTTGCGAGAGTCCTCGTCGACGCTGAATACGAAGTCCTTGAAGTGGCTTGACTGGAGACGGAGTAGGTTGCCGTGAACAGGCATCTCCTTGCGCTTGGGACCGACATAGAGGTAAACGATCTCGGAGCCGAGGTCACTAAGGCGAAGTTGTTAGTTTTTCGATCTTGTCGCAAGTGGTGCGAGACTCAGAATAAGGAAAAACTAACTTACCTAGAAAAGTCGGCCATCTTGAAGGTTGTTGGAGTAGACTGGATTGCTGCTTGCAATGGCTTGAAGTTGGCTACTGGAGGATTGAGTAGCGAAGCGCGAGGTGTAATATCGAGATCTGGTGTTGTGGGTTGAGGAGGGAGGTTTGGAGAAGAATTGAGTTGTTGATGAGCAGGCTCTGCAACTTCAATCTCGTGCTCGATCTCCTTGTTTCCAGTCACTGAAGATTCGGCTTTTTTAATAGGCTCGGCAATCTCAACTTCAGCTTCAATTTCTTTGACGACAACTACTTCAGCCTTGGCTTCAATCGAAGTCTCCGTCTTGACAATCTCGACCTCGCTCTCGTTGTGCTCGTTATTAGTTCTAGCCTGGGGAGCAGCGTCATCGTCTTGGAAGGAAGAGATTGCAAGTTCAGGGTCGAAGTACGTTGTAGAAGGAGGAGGTGTGATATTTTCGAGAAGGCGATCTGCTGCCTCGTTGTCGAAAGCGGGGAAAGGCTCTGTGGCAGATGGATGAGGTTGTGGTGAATATAGAGGCTCACTAGCCCCCGGAGAATAAGAGTCACTGAAGCCACTGGCTTGGTCGAAGTTCTCCTCAGATGGAGACACAGGACCGTTGAGAGCCGGAATATCGGAGTCTAATCCAGGTGTGTCAGAGAAGAATGAAGGATTGATGTTTTTAAGCAGGCCACTGGTTGCCGCAGATTCCATGGACAGGACCGGAAGCTCAGGAGAAGGCATAGATTTGTCAGGAGACTCACTGTCACGCAGAAAGTTGGAGCCGGAACCGCCCTGTCCGGGGGAAAGAGAGACCATTCGCTCCAGAAATTGGGCAGCAGATGATCGTCTATTCTCGTTGTGAAAGTCATCCGCTAGGCTTGGGAGTTCGCGAGGAGCTGACACGTTCGAGTCGTTCTTCTTATGGGATCTCTGAACGCCTTCAGACTTGAATGGATTCTCTCCGCTAAGATCTGAGGTTGGGAGCGATGAGTAGCGAGGTGGAGGAGTCCTGTGAAGATATAATCAGTCATGATCCTCGAGCCTTTACATATAAAGAGAACAATCGAGACATTGGTGGGTAATAGATGTGCCTCGAATTTTTGCTCGCTTAATAAGGTAGGGACACTCAAAAACATTAGACTTACTTGAATGCAGAGAATGGAGTAATCTGGGGAGAGGTACTTGGGGTGATGAAACTCTGCGTCGGAGTCGATGGAGGTGGTGGGAATTGCGGAGTCTCTGGGACAAATGGCGAACTAGGAGTGATCTTCGAAGCCTCCTTACTCTTTTCTCGAGCCGTAGAAGAGGGCGCGAAAGAAGGTTCGCCAACCTCAGATCGACCAGACAGAGAAGGTGCAACAGAAGTCTCTCTTGAAAATTGGCCCTTGCCTTGAGTGGTTCCTTTCTTCTTGTTTTGCCTAGCAATCAGACCAGAGATAGCACCCTTTGCGATCTCCTTGTCTGGCCATTTCTCCTTTACTGCTTCTCCAATCTTTGCGGGCTTGATACCTGCTGCGCTTTGCTCCATGACAAAAGAAATCTGCTCTGCAGACCAATTGGCGTTCTTTGGAGGCATGTCGGCGGTTGTAGCTAGTTGGAGCTGGTACAGTGTTGTTTGTGTTGTTTGTTGTGTAATGTATTTCGTGTGTGTCGAGAATTAAGTTGTGATGTTGTTCAAGATCTCAGGTGGATTAGAGTGTGACTTCGAGTGAATTTTGACGTTGGTTCGTCTCTGGCAGAAAGCGCTGTAAAGTGAACTCGAGCCTGGGATAGAAAGCGAGGTGGTAGACAATGGCTTGGGTCTGCGACAGTGGAGTGTAGATAAATAAGTCTGCTTCTGTTGCAAGATTGTGAGCTGAATTGATCGCTGTTACTGGTGAAGATTTCGTGAGGTCGTAGAGTTGTAGAAAGATCATGATGGGCGGAATTGTTGACAGTGGTCAAATTCGAGAGCAAAAAAATCAACACCTCTTTCAGGTAGTTTCGAGAGCGGCCTGATTCGCTACCATCTTCAAATAGGGACTAGGCTGGATAGTTCAGGAAGATAAGGCATCCAGATAATTCAGCTTGGTGAATACGCGGTCAATGTTGGTATGCTGCGAACATTTATTTACCTCGTTGGCATCACTTCGGCTGTTCATCACTGTCCGTAGCACGTGCTTGAACGTTTCGGGCTTCGTAGTAGTAGAGAAGAATGGCATTGGCACAGCTTGTGTTACTTTACTGATAATATGACAAAGACAACCGAAAGCCACACACCAAGATTTTCAAGTCGCAGAGCGCAAATAATACAATGTCTTATGCATTGTAAAGAAAGGACTCGATGAGCGGCGCCATATTGTGGTTTGATATAGCCATGTGAAGGGATTTATCTTTGGTCAAAACCAAGTCACATCCAATCGAGAAGAACACGAAAGCACCGGAACATCCCGTATTCCTGTCATGTCGCTGAATAAATTATTCCTTCCAATCTTCTGTTTAACACGTAGTGACGCATTCATGGGTAAATCTGTCTGAGACGTTGGACCTGGAAATTGCCAAGCAAGTGTTTGTTGATGCAGGCGCGACTTAAGCGAGGCGGAAAATCGGAGAAGGCGCAGTATAGGAACATGCAGTCGCCTATCAAACAGACAGACAGAGCTCTTGCTGTTGGAGAGATCCGAGTCTGAAATCTCTCGTCAAGTGAGCTTGAGTAGTAGTAGAACGTTGTTGCCCTTCTCAGTAAACACGAGGATGCGTGTTGTCTTATGCTTCTGATGCCCGATGTTGATGTATCACGGTACCAAATCACCAATGTACAAGCATGTGTGGGCACGGGGTCTAAATCTACTATTGAATAATACTAGAGTTGTCAATTCTATATTCTCTGCGAATGGAGCAGGTATGGCTTTTCGAGTGCACTGTTACTCGCCCATGGCTCCTTCCTGATTTTAGTCAAAGAGGAAAGTCAACAAATTTCAAGACAACCGACATCGATCCATCATAAACCTCTTAAAACATCGAACTTCTTCTTCACATCAAGAAGCATCAACCAACCTCATCATATCAGCAGTATTGCTACGCATTACCAAAGCAATAGAGGTATACATCATCGATCGCGAACGTCCGACATCCTCTTCAATCATGTTACCCCAAGAGCCACGGGAGTCCTACACTTGGGGAGACACTTGCTTCAACGATTGGATTAAATCTTCTCCTGACGAAGCCACCTATCTTCACACTGACAGCAGCCCCTCCTCTCGGCGAATCAGTATTTCCGACTTGCTGTCCTCCCCACCACCGTTGCGATCTTCTGCAAAGTCGACGAATGAAAATAGCATGGATCTAGACTCGACAGATGAACTTGCGCCAATTATTGTAAGATCTCCAAGAAGCGCTGATCTGGTTGGCTTGTGCCGAAGGAACAGCATTCCGGGCCTTGAGGGCGAAACAAGTGGTGACACATGTTCGTTCGAACCGATGGAAGCGAGACAGAGAGATGGAAGGGCCAAAGGGAAGGCGAGAGAGACCAGTACGTCGGAAGATTATGGCTCAGGGCAATGCTATCCCGAAGAAGAGTGGGAAGTATTCTGGAAGGGATATGAGACGCAAGCGAGAAGACTTGAGGCGTTCAAACACAGCTACGATGATAAGGACTTTGATATGAACTTCACAAATGAGTACAGAAGGTCCAATATGGGAAATGGAGGTATGTCTCCGGCGCAGAATGACATGGGTCCGACCAGCTCTCCAACCTGGGGTCGTAGAAGACAAAGGACGTCCAGCTCAGACTTCGACTACGACCACATGGCTATCGAGGAGTTGATGAGAGGAATGGAAGTCTATTCGGATACCGAGTATGAACAAATAGAAGAGATGTCAGACTTTTCTCGAATCTTGTTCGGCCGCAGTTGTTTCCCGGAAATCAGCAGCTCAAAGACTTATGGCTCAACAACAAACGGAAAGAGGAAAGCAAGCCACGATCTGGACGAACCCAACTTCAAGAAGTGGTACATTGCCAATCCTCTAAGAGGCGACAACTTCAAGTACTCAGTCAATCCTCTCTTGAATGGGAACAGAGTCGCCAGTCCATATCGCGAAGGACAGCAGCTCAGACGCCATATTTCGAACCACCCCGTGACAGATGAGAGGGTCGTCTCTGTAGCATACCCGGTCCACGATGCTCAAATCCTGTACGGGCGCGACTGAACTTCACACGTCCAAAAGCTCTGCTACCGGCCTGAATTGACTCCGATATCTTGGATTGCCATTTGGGGCTGGCGAGTTCTGATGACAGCTTGCTCACGGCACTTCGCTGGACCGGATGATGAGAGCTTTCACTTTCACAATCGTTGGAGGAGCATAATTAAGAAGAGCAGTATCATAGCACTTGCTTCAGGTTTTGTTTGGTATTTCTGTTTGGTCGGCGTTTTGTTAGTTGTTTCGAAGATCAGATGAGGCGATTGATACGAGCACATGCGCAGCACTTCTGTTTTGTGAAACAAGTTTCACTCAACGCAAAGCACCAACGCAAGGCCAGCTAAGAGAAAGAACGAAACCGAGAAAAAAAGTGATGTAATCAAAGTCGTTGAAATTATGTACAACAAATGCTACCCACGCAATGCCTTCATCACATCTCATTCCTGTTCCTGTCTAGGCGTGAAAAACTTTGTACATTGGCGCAACCCATTTCCCTCGCACCCAATCCAATGCCAACCCATCACCTCATCATATACAATACCACCACCAGTTTCCCATTTTGCAAGAATCAAGATGCCACGAAAAAAAAGAAAAGATCTATTACTATCTGCTGCAATGCAATGCTGTAACTTGACGTGACGTGACGTAGACTGCTTGATACATCTATTGGTGGGGAGCCATGCCAAGAGTGTTGTTGCCTCCGTTAAAGGCGACGAATTGTGACTTGAACATGATATCTCCGTAGATCTGGAGGTCACCGGCGATAGCTTGAACACCTCCGAAGCAAGCTAGGATATATGTTAGCACATATCTCTTTGGTACTGGGAAGGGGTGACTTACTGGTACCAGCCGCATCAACAGGAGCGAAGTTGATATCGCTTCCACGGACAGTGGCCATGTAAGATCCACCAACATCGACAGCGAGATCGGGCAATTGAGAGTTGCAGGGGAAAGTGACACCTCCGACGGTAGCGTTGTTGACGGCACCGTTGACTTGGCTGTAGTAGGCGTTGACGATGGCAGCGTTGGCCAACATGAGGGTGGTTCCGGTGTCAGCGATGGCCTGGCCACCTTGGATGGTCATTGGTGCTCCGGTACCGACTTGGAACTTGTTAGAGGAGAATTGCCAGAAACCTTGGGTGGTGTTCACGGCGGCCCAGGTAAGCGACCCGTTGAACTTGGTGGAGTCGATGTTACCGAACTCGTAGGAGCCGACGGCGGCCTTGCGGAGATCAGCGGTGAAAACAGGCATGGCGAGACTGGGCATCGCGTTGTCGAAGAAGGTCTTTTGCTGGGTTGGCTTGATAGTGTTGAGCTTAGAGTAGGCGAGACCGACGAGTCCGTTGGAGTTGGCGTCTGCGACGAAGGATTGCGAGACTGCGGTGGCCATCTCAACAGCTTGGCCATCGACGCTTGCTCCTCCGATGTTGACGGTGTCCGTTACGACAGTTCCCTTTGCTCCAGATCCGTCACCGTACGAAATAGACCATGATGCTCCCGTCATCACTTTCGAGGTCGTAGACTTGGTGGCATCGTAGTTGGTGTGGCCCGCTTGGGAAGCTGCGTTGAGTCCTGTGCTGAAAACCCAGAGATCGGAAGAACCAGTGTCGAAATCCATGTTGATGGTCTGTCCACCGATTGTGACTGGGGAGAGGTACTCGACATCGCCCTGTTCAGGAGTGGCAGTGACAATTCCGGTACCCTTTCCAGCAGTGCTGTTCGTTGAACCCGCAGTAGCTCCACCAGTCGACTGTGAAGCGACGGCGGAATTGGTTGCGGCAGCCGCACCCTTTGCCTTCTTCTTGTCATCAACAGCGGCACCGTTAATTTGAATGCTGGCTGAGTTCGAAAGAGCATCGGCTACGGATCCAGCTGGGGCAGCGTTGGCTGCGGCGGCGGCATTCATGGCATCGACGAGTCCTTGAGGAAGAGCAACACCATATTTCCTGTGTGCCTTGATAAGAGCCCTTGTTCCTGCTCCTACTGATCGACCCTTGAAGTGTGGGTTTGCAATTCGCTCAACCTTGAAGCTGCGTTTCTGTATTGGTGCATTTCTCGTTGGGACGGCGAGGGCGAAGCTGACGAGGGCGAGGAGGAGGAGAGCCTGGAGTTGTACTATGGAAGGCATCTTGAGAGTTTTTCTAAATCCACACCAGGTGGTAGTTTCGAATGTAAGGAGCGGTAAAAAGATCGAGATCTCTGCTTCAAAGAATGGTCGCGGAGATTCGAAATATGGCAATCAAAGAGAGATGCTCAGCACAGATATTCAAGAGTGAAATTGGAAGCCCGCCCCAGAAGAAGATGCAAAGAAAACAAAGATGGATGGATGGAGGAGCAAAACAAGATACAGGAAGCGGAATAGGAAAGAGAAGATAGTTTAAAAGAAACCGAACATGAACAAGAGAAGTGGATGTTTTCGCATGAAGTCTTGGAAGGCTTCTATAGGATCGCCTCGAGGTGGGTAAAACATGGGAGGTGCAGAGCCCAGACACAGGGTGTGGCATGACAGTGGAGAAAGAGACTCAATCGAGGCAAGCTCGGTACGGCAATTCCAGTGTATGGAGCAATGCAACGGGTTTTGGATACCCATGGCGTCGTCAGTGCACAATGTTTACGCAACACAACTGGACGTCTGGGTGGGTTGCAGAGGTTCCGGAGGACGAGAGTGGTTGAACATGTAGGCGAGAGCTGCAAGGAACGAGGCTGGATGGAATGAGCATGCCAGTGGATGCTGGGTAGGGCACTGCACTGGGGGAATAAGGGGCAGGGGTTGGTGGGTAGCCGCGTCTCCAGGGGGTTGTCCTGACCCTAAAGAGGCTGAGTGGCTTCACTGGTGTGCCAAGATAGTGGGGAGTGGGTGAGGCTGACGTTGACCGATTTAGACCTTTCTCAGACCCATGGTGGTCCAGGATAGACAATGTTGACTTTCTCAGAAGACGAAGCCGGCAAGATGATTCCAAAGAGGTTCGTTAATCCCTTTCGCTATTTAGTGCAATAGTTCAAAATCTGCCAAAGATGAAAGAGTAGCTCCAGGTATGTTCCACCAAGATGGAAAAGGCTTTCATACTGGTCAGCCAAGCCCATAGTGAATTGAACAAGATTTCAATGTTCAGAGCGGCGTTTGGCCCAAAGTGTCTGAGGGGCAAAATGAGTGGACGTGGCGTTCTTCGAGGCACGTTGTCGATGATCTGCTGGATCTGACATTCTGAAACCTACACCTCGGTGCTTGCTTCGGTTCCGACCCATCACCATGACCTAGAACTCGTGACTTTGCTCTTCCAATCGATCACAGTCATATCAGGACTGTTCGAGCTCTGAGTTCCAGTAATTTCCTCGCGAAAAGCAATCCTGAACCTCACTTCAAACCTCTGTCATCCGATATATACCGGCAGAATCAATTACCGGTTTGTGCTTCTTCCAAGAAACAATTTCTCCCAAGGGTCTCCCAATATAAATCTTCAATCTGTCTGAGTGAGACTCCAAGGCTTCCAAGACGTCTAAGTGAAGCTTGACTTTTTCACAACCGATCTCGCAGGCATCCCAAGCACCGAGCCGTCGATCATAAACGAAACAAATAGAAAGTAGTGAGCGCGGTTACCAAGGTTTCTTTTTGATCTTGGGAGCAACTTTTGTCGATAGCCAAGCAAGCAAATGATTTGTTTCTGTGGGAAGGAAAATCAACAAGAACCCTGTCAGCCTGGCGTTTCGGTCGTCCCTTTGGGGGTCATCTGAAACTCGCCTTGCTCCACCTCTGCGTGCGCCACAACCGCGATCACATAAGTGCCCGAGACCAATGAATGACAGCGCCACTACTGATGGTCTAGACGCATGTCTGGAAAAAGCTGACAAGTCTGAACAACTTCAGAAGAGAGTCGTCAGTTTGAGTTGAGGGTTTCTCATCCGTGTCCAAGCTCAGTGGCACAATTGACTCTAAGCAGCAGTTTCAAGGCCTGAGTCTGCCCCCTCAATCTAAGAATGCCCCATCATCCACCGATCGTCCTCAAGGAGAACCCACCAGCTCACGAACAGGTGAAGTGAAGCCGAGTCGCAGTCTTGGCATCTCTAACAGAGTCTGTCTCTCCTTGCACCCTGATGTTGCGTAAACCCTGCCATCCTGAGGCTTGGCTTGCGTGTCCACGAATCGCGAGCTGCCTTGGGGCGTGAAACGGTCTGAAACGAAGTCGGTGACATCCAATTGGAAGCGCGAAAAAGGATGTGGTGCAGGGTTGGTGACGGTGCGATGTGTTGTGTTGATGGAACGAGGATGATCTGTTCCGATGGTTGGATCTAGAAGAAAGGAAGTCTGGTTGGTGGACTTTGTTGACTTCAGCTCAGCTTTCTCGTGATTTCAAACATACATTTGTTTCTCCCTCAGGTTGGACACCACGATGCGACCTGAACGTCGGAAAGCTTAACTTCCCGCGGCTGCATGATCCGTCTTGTCGAAAGTAAGCTTTGAAGAGTCCTATTTTGACATTCGGGTGACATCCCCAAAATAGCCGGTCAAGTGGGAACCTCATTCACCTCTCTGCTACCATCATCTCATGGCTTCGAAATCTCTTTGCCATTGCCAGCTCATTTGCTGCCGAGATGAGTTCTCAAGATCGTCGTACGGTGAGATCGTACGGCCAACTAATATCAGACGAATTACGCACCCGTTGCCTCCAGTCATGGAGATCAAACCGATGTGAGGAGGATCATTCATGCCGTCTTTCTGCCGAGAGGGCTCATCACATGGCTTTCATTTATCATGATTCTGCATGATATACAGTCATTCCGGATGTATAATTTAAATCCATCTCATCTCTCAGACTGATCTGCATATTTGACAAGAGAATGGCTGCTCCCGTGTCCGGTATGTGGTTCGTTTTGTCAATTGTGCTCCCGGTTTGAAATATAAATATTTGTCCCATGCCCATCCTGTCGATGCGAGTACTTGAAACTTCCCCGGAGTGTGGCGTTCCGATGAAAACAAGCAATGCTCTGTGCGAGTTGTCGAGGTTTGCTTAACATGATCTGATACCAGACACAACGGAGTTGCCCCAGTCTAGCCAATGTAATCCGTATAGAAGTTACAAAGCGATTTGCCAACACAGGTCCTTGATCGAAAAATAGATTTGTAACGTCTGTGAGTCTGAGAGAAGCGAGTCCATACCCGTGATGAATTGAAAGCAAGTATATAGTGTAATATGTGCATCTAAAATGCGAAAGAATATACAACTACCTAAATGTTCCACAATGCACCCATGAAGCCTAAGCAGTCCCATCCCTGAAAGCCACGAGAGAATGTGATGCAACCAACTCGAAAGAACCCCAGATAGTCCCAATGCAGCCCTGACTGAAGAAAGAAATCGTTGATCATAATTCCATCCAAATTGGAAGAAGGGTATCACCCTGACGCCCAAAAAAGCTCCGCGCCACTAGAGATGCAAGCAAGAACTCCGTATGTGCCATAAAATCGTCTCTGTATATGTACTTGAGAAAAGAAACGCCCACTTGGGCAAGCTAGACTCTCCCTGCCGCAACTCGTCTTGGACTTGAATACTTGATTGTTATCTCCTCGTCGTCGCTGCTTGAGTCGTCCCGCATCTCGTCCAGGAAACGATTCATCTCCTCGCTCTTCGCTTTGCTTTGACTCAGTCCCTTAGTTCGCATCTTGCTCCTGTACTCAGCACTACCTTCGCTACTCTCTGCGCTCACACTTGCTGCCGAGTTATCGAACTCAACCCTCCTTGCTTGATTGACTCTCGCACGAGAATTGAACTCGGTTCGCAAAGGGCTTAGCTGCGGTGATCCTTGGGTTCTAGGCGGGGGAAAGGTATGGCCCATATTTCCGGAATTTCCTGGACTGCTCATAAATAGCAAAGTTTCGATAGCGTCCTGTTCTTGAATGGTTTTCTGAACCGGTGTCTGGATAATAGGATTATCCCTAAAGTCTGTCCGGAGTGGTGTTCGAGGAGCTGAGGTGTTATATGGCGAATTAGAACCATGATTTGGTATAGACGGTGGTTTACTGAATTTTGGAGTTCCTGATCGGCGAGTGGATACGGTAGGACGAATGTCAGCGGGAGGTCCCAGAGATTTTGAGGCTGGAGGTGAAACCACTGGGGTCTGTGTGGACTGGCGTGGAGTCGCGTAATTTGGAGTCGAATGGTCTCGCCAGAAAGACTCGTACGTTCGAGATGGCTGGTCTCCTCTAGGATACAAGTCAAAATCAGATGTTGGTGCTTGAACAGCTTGGCTAACACTGCTGGGTTGACTTTGTAAAGTTGCAATAGCAGTGCGTGGAGACGTTATAATATTGCGCCGACCATGTAAAGTCGATGTGGATGAAGTTGGTGATCCGGCCTGGGATGCTAGAGATTCAACTTCATCGATAGAACATGATTGCCATCCATTGTTTACTTTCACCATCGCATAAGAAAGACGCGTCCGAAGCTCGGACGAAAGCTGAAAATTGTCAGTCGGTATTCCTCAAGTCTTCAGATCTTGTCTTACTTCTCCGATCCTGCTACTTCCAACAGAAGATACATTACTTACTGCGCTGGTACTCCTGGAATGTCCACGCGCCTTTGGACTATTGGGTGAGGCAGACAATGGTTTCACCTGTCCGTCCGCTGTCCTCTTCTGCCCTGCTGTTGGGGCTACGGTGAGAGCTGGTCGCGTCGAAGATGTGCTCATTAGAGGCTCTGCTGCAGCGGCCAGCTGCGAGAGTTGCGATAATTGAGATAGCGGCCCATCTGCATTCGTGCTTTGTGATGAGAATTCATCGGAGGTCGAGGTTGGCGGTGTGGATACCGTATCATGGCCGTCGACCGTCGATTGGGAATTATTACTTGATGTCGTCGTCTTCAAGGCGAGTAACGCATCGCTGGTGTCGTCGTGTCTCTTCCCGGACAGAGACATATTTCCACGGCTTGATGTTGAAGGTTGACTTGATTTGTGGGTGTGTGCAGCTCTGTTTCTCGTAATCTCTTTGTTCTTTATCAAAGGTTCAATGTCGCCAGCCGCCCGCAAGACATTACCCGCATCACGATGACTCGCGTTTGTGATGGTCGAATGTGCTACCTCGTCGAGAGCGGCAAGAGCCAGCTGGTGAGGCTCCATCAAACAATTGCGCCTGCAAGCTGCGATATACTAGACACTGACGACGATGTCTCTGTTCGGGCGACGTGGATATCTGCGATATCCGATATGCGCGTTAACCGGTGGCTGGCGATACTTGGACACGCGTACAAGTTAGGTAGACGTGTTGGGGGGCCTTGAATCGTTTGTCTCTGGATCGCAACAATTGTACAAACACAGCGGCAACAATCACGATGCCTCTTGACGATTCGAATTGGGGCGATATGTCTGCGGTTTGTGTGGTTTCTTCGTGGTTGTAGTTCCACCCCACTTGGATAACCTCATCTGGTCTCTGTTAGCGGCTTGCCTCAGGCTACAAGCGCAGGTCTTGTTCGCGGTGTCACGGGTTCTCTTCAGCTTTGCTTTTTTCACCGGATATCCCCTTCCTGCCGTCGATCCCCCGGACGTTTGGAACTCGAAAGATGATATCTTTGGCTCGTCCGGACACTTGTAGATGCACGCAGAGATACTGCTTGAAGCGACAGATACATCGTCGAACCGGACCAAAAGCTGCAATAGGAAACATTCGGTGCAAGCGCCAATTCGCGAAAATAAAAATGCTCAACCATCGCCGACCACGCTATATTTCATCAGATATGTATACCGGCGCACTGAGCGTGGATCTGAAAGCCAACGATGCTTTGGGTATGACTCGAGATTAGAAATTGCTCTGCTTGAAGTGTTTATCGTTTGCTTGTCCTTTACTGGCATGTAGTCATGTTAACGGTCTCTCCTCATTATTGACATCATCACAAGTTCGAAGAAAGCGACCAGAGAGGGACAAAGCAAGCTTATGTCTATCTTCTTTGAATCAAAAATCATAGCAATACCTTCCCATGGCTCCAGAATATTTTTTGTGTTCTCCACTCCAAGCTATTCACCATTCATACATACACATCTTGGAAATGCTGCATCCGTAAAGCTCTCTCTCTTCCCCTCCGAATAATTTCTTGCTCGTTCCGATAGATATGATCTCTTCTCCATTTATCACAAGCAACACAAGAGAACACGAACAAAAACGAATGCATGATGCTAGGATAGTCAGCTCTCCGTTGACGCGATTCTTGCCACGTCTGGAAATGCGACTTACGCCAAAGCAGTCGAAACCCAGATCAAGTCTCTTGCAAGTGCGAACTGGAACATGGTCGGGAATACCACCAGGTATGACGACAGAAAGAGACCGAGGATGGTGATGAGGTCGAAAACGAGAACGAATCCCGGGTGAAGGCGGCGGAAGTGGTTCTTGTAGCAGGAAAGCTGGGAAAGTGTCTCCTCTGTATTGAGCACGAGAGAGACAGCGACCTGAGAAGTACCGTCAGGGAGAATTCAAAGTGCTTAGGGAGCTGGGTAACATACAAAGATGTAAGTAAACAGTGGAGCCTTCATCCCATCACCACCTCGAAAGTCCCCAGGACTGCCATAATCTCTCGGTACGATTGTCATCATGATAGACAATCCCAGAACAGCGAGCGACAAAGCCAAGCAAATACATCGTCCAATGATTTCAATCATAGCGACTGTTTCTGAGCAAGTTCTCGGGTCTGTTGACCGATTCAACAAGCGGTTCCGCCTCCTCGATACGGAATTACCTGTTTCTTGACGCGATCATCGAAACGACTCTGTCCATTCGAGTATTTAACAAACGCGCGGGATACGGCCGAGGCAGTGTTTTTTTGTGAGTCGCACGGTGTGAGAATAGGCTCAATACGAAGCTGACTGCCCAGTTCGTCAGGTGCGCTTCACCAAGAAAGCTCTTTCCTTTTTGGAAGCTTAGATTACCTTGCGCCCCTGCATCCAGGTGCAAGGCTGAGGAAAAGCATCCTACTTGGACTATTGGCTTGGAATCGGACCGCGATGACATCTGGAGAGGCAGAATTACGGCTGAAGGCAAATGATGGAAGGTCTTGGACCCGAATGCTCGGTAGAGAAACAAAACATGGGAGCTGATTCGCATCTCCAAGACCCCGCCTCTTAAGCGCGTCTAATCAGCCATACTCGGTATTGGTGAATTTGATCACGGGTAATTATGGCATCACGCATGAAAGGATACGATATAGAGAAGTGAGATGACACGAAGGTTGGCTGAAACAATTGCAAGCTGCAAATGCATTTAATAAACAGAAGGCTGACGCGCAAAGCAGTACGATTCTTGACGGAGAATGGGATCAATGAAACAGTCACTCAACGGTGACTCCGACACTGAATATACACAAATATCGAGACTTTGGAAGCCTACGCAGGACAGCCTGGGGGCGACGTTACTTTAAGCTCGGCCACTCTGAGTGAGACTCTGGCGGTTGTCCTGCCGAGAAATAATAGCAAATCATTTTTACTCGTTGCTAGTTACAATATGAAGGTTTGAGGTACTGTGACGGTCTCCTGCGGACTTCAAGTATCGCATGTCCTGATAATAATAGCAGAAGACGCTGATAAGAAAAGTGTCAGTATCGGACAGATCACCTCCACACTCATCCCCACGCTTGAGCCAAAGCATTTACTGAGCACTTGAGTTGCGGATACTCAAAGGACAAACCAAAAATGACATCGACTATAAATAAAGAGATCAAAAGGAGTAAGGGAGAGGTCCAGGATGTGGACTGCTTGGAGCTGAGAAGGTAGTCTACAGCTAGTGGGTGAAGCGAGGCTTGTTTGGCAAGCCCCAGCTTCGGCTGAGCAATGCTTTCCTCCTCTAATATCATTGGAAAAGTTGTTGTAGATCACAAATCGTGGTTTGAGTTGTACTCGGCCCAGTTTCACAACGTCAAGTTCAATCAAAACCTTACATTCGTGAATGCTTTGTGATTACGGTCATTCATATTCCGTTTGACATACCAATGGTTCAACCTTCATCTCGCAAATCCAAGGGGATGTCCGTACGGACTAACTGTTTTGGAAAATTCGACCGACGAAATACGACCAACATTAATGAGTTATGAAAGTATTTTGGGCCATGTTGGACCCTGCACTGTTAAGGAAATTAGCTATCCTGCCAACATTCTCCGAGCGGGTAGTGAAATCTTACTTCGCTTCACCGAGGATTGAATAAGTACGTCAGTGACAGAGTCTGTATTGGTTTTCCTGCTATTCACAGCTACAACTCAATTCAATCTTTATGCAAGTTTACGTTGAGAACTTCAAGAATATAGGCCCCTCTTTAAGTAGACCCTTTCCCAGTTGTAAAATTCAACACCTCGGTGCCGTTCGATGCACAATGGCCTCTCCAATACGACTCACAAACACTTTCCGAATTCCAGATCTTCTCAAATCCTGGCCTTTCGAGCGGAGACTCAATAACTCCATCGATAAAGTTCAGACTAAGAACGATGCATGGACTCGAAGCCTCAATCTGAATCATCCCCACCTGGAAAAAGCACTCAAGAAAGCCAACATCACTTTAATCGCTGCCCTTACCTGCCCTCTGGTCCCCGCTCAATCTTTCCAGACAGCTGCCGATGCAATGACTACATTCTTGATTTTTGATGAAGTCAGTGATAAGTTGAGCGAGTCCGCTGTTGTTGCGTTGTACCAGACCATCAATGATGTTTTCGAGTCAGTCTCCCTCGCAAAGTCTCGCTCTTGATCAACTCTAACGACTTCTAAAGATTTCCAGATAAATTGCGACCAGCTAGAGAGAGCTTCATTGGATTGTTGCATCAAAGGTACATTTTCGGTTTCCAGTCATGTGTTTTCTACTGACACTCAATCAGCTTCTGGAACCGAGCTCGCCAGGGTGCAACACCGACTTTCCTGAAGCAATTCCCAATCCGATACCTTGAATACGCCAAATCCACATCCGAGCAAGCCAAGCATCGGGACGATTCACTAATACCAGACTTGGAGACTTACATGGCTCTGAGGCGTAAGACAGTTGGCGGAATGCCTAGCTTCGGGGTCACTCTTCATTCACTGGACATCTCCGATGATGAGTTGAACGATCCTGGGTGAAAAGACTTGAAATTCTCGCTCAGGAAATGCTGATTCTGGCCAATGTAAGTTGACATTCTATACTACTTCGCCCAGCCGCTTATTTACAGTCGCAGGATATCTGCTCCTACAATGTCGAGCAAAGCCGTGGCGATTCACATAATGCAGTTGCCGTGGTGATGCACCACAACAATCTCTCAGTTCAGGAAGCGATTGACTTCATAGCACGAATGTTCCACGAATCTGCAGAGGAGTTCCTCAAAATCATGGAGACGAGCAAGAGTCCGAGCGAGGATCTGCGTACTTATATTTCGGGATTGGGATACTGGGTTAGAGGAAATTTCGAGATGTCGTTCGAGATTGAGAGGTATGGACTTAATGCGGAAGCGAGGAAGGGAGGGTCGATTGAGCTGCTTTCCAAGCAGGACTCGATATGAAGCTGGTATTCTTGGGTCTGTCTTGGTGACAAGTGTGTTTTAGTTTCTAGATTCATCATTACTATTGCAGTGCTCGTTTTTGAGACCACCAAACAGAGTATTCCTGCCGTGATATCGTGCCAATCACTCATGAATACGGGGAACTTGCAAGGATCCTTTCCAATATTACAGTGTGATTCCCAACACTCACATCCGGTATATCGTACTAGCTCGTCTTGAAAGTCCCGCTGCCTTCAATATCTATGATAATCTACCGATCTCGTTAGTAAGCCATCGAAAGAAGGAACCGACAAAGACATGGGTTTGGTCAAACCTCGTGATAACGCGAAAGCTTTGCGCCTCTACTCCAGGGTTTGAAGAGTTGAACCGGACCCACCGCAGCAATCCAATCATTTTAAATCTGCGCTACAACCTTATGTTTGAACAGGCATAACGCCGGTAGTAAAATATCGCAACTAAGGCGCCTGTACATTTTAGGAATGACTTCAATGATTTTACCTTTCTTTGTCGTCTGACAATTCAGGATCCCGCTCGATCTTACCGGAAATCACAGGCTACGTCTGCATTTCAATAAGTGCGCCCCCATTGAAGAAGGCAAGTGTCCGAATTCACTTTCCTCGTTCCTAGCTTCGCCTGCTGTCAGTCCATCTTACATTCTGCCCCCCTTCCCTCCGAACTAACTCTGCCTCGAACTTGACAGTAGCTCTCAAAATACCAGCACAGCAATCGAAACAAGAATCTCAGATTCTTCAAGCACCGAAACGAAATCCTCATGTCCGGCAAATCCTCCTCTAGTACCACAGATCTTCCGGCTCGCCATACACTCCGTATACCATCACTAGCAGCGGTACCAACAGCCAGGTAAGCACTTCTTCTCGTCCCCCACTTCTTGCAGGCCTGACAAACATTTGAAAAGGGCAATAACTATGACACCCGTTCTCAACCCAGTGGCCCTGCGTACCACTACTTCAACTCTGGTAGGTCTTTTCTCACAGGCAAACGGAAGTCTCTCGCTAATATGAAGCAGACGGGTCCTACTACTACGCCAATGGCAATGCGCCCTGAATTCATCTTGACCATTCCCAAGAACACACAAATATCGTAATAACTACCAAATAAACAGCTTCCGACATGAGTTCAAATCCCTATACTCGGTCTTTAGCCCAAAAAATCAGATCCCGGTGTCCGGAGTTCGATTATGACATGTATCCTAACGGCCATGTTCACTGGCAGGATGTACATCATACACGACCCCGCTCTTCTTGGAGTCAATGACAAGCTACAGAGCGATGAACATGTTTTTTACGTACCAGCAGGCACACGTGAGCCTCTCGCACATTGAAGCTCTGAATCATGCTGTTGCTTTACCACTTAGATGAATTGACCCTGTTCACCGCTGAAGGCTTTTGGTACAGCAACAAACGATTTCCCCGCGTCCAACATCCCCTAGTCCGTGACTGGCCGACAGAATAATCACCTGAATACGGGAGTCTCGAATCTCATCTCAGCGTCTACTTCATCGGTCGGGACATTAATGTCGAAACCGAGACAATCATGCTTTGTGGCAAGCCCTTCAAGCCTAACTACGACTCTCGAAATCGCGACCTTCCACATGCACTCGATGAGGACGGCTATATCAAACGAATGAGCTGGTGTGATTTACCGTCGGACGTTATTATGACGAAGGGATTGTACAAGTTTGTTCAAACAGCAAGTATCCGTTCAGCCCGAATGCCCCTTGCAATATCAACACAGAGCCAAGCCTTAAAAGAAGAGTTTTGACACCAGAATGTTCTGCTGGAACTGATCACCCCCTTCAAGAGCGTATTCTACGATATTGCCTGTTATTTGACAGGAGTCTTTAGATCGCAGTACTGACTTCTCACAGTTTCGGAACAAAAGAGGAGTAAAAAGAATTGTGAGACTGGACTTACGAAAACCGGAAGGACGTATGTTTTAGTCAACAAGGAGATCGAGGCAGAAATCGCCGACGATGAATGGTGGGCCGCGAATCAACACATGCTTCTTCTCGAGCGTAGGGATGGGGAAGCCTTGCCTCAAAAGATCAACGGTCCAGAGTCGTATATCAATCCCAAATTCGAAGAAACGATGGAGGTTGAGGATACTGAGATGAGACAGAACGCTTGAATGGTGTCGAAATGGCTTCGATGAAGGCTAGTTTGCGTTCCATTGACGAAGCAGTGGTATTGCAATATTATGAAGCAATGCTATATCAGGAGATGATGGTGGCTTATCTTAGTTACCGATGAGGATCGAAGAAGGTGTCTTTGGGCTTGTTTGTCTTCCGTCCACGGGGCTCGATGGCTCGCAGGGCTGGAAAACAAAATGTACTTTATTGTTAATGATACATGATTTGTTTACTACATGAGCAAACCTCACTATCCGTGACTACCTTAATTGGCGAGGGACTCTAACTCGGATCTCTAGGTACTCTCAAAATACCTATGGTCAAGGAACAGCCCAGATTTCAACACTTTGAACGTCAAAACCTGCAGCGAGATGCCGTCTGTTCTCGCTTATTCGTGCCAAGCATATGCGATCTTTTATTTTCTGCCAGTCAACAGCCCTGCCTTGACGTTCCAATAATTCAACTACCTCAGAGCTGATGCCATTCTAAGTGCAGTTTAGAAAAGCGGATTTGCATTTCATGGCAGTCGCCGAACGATTGCGTCTGCACCGCCCTCTCGTTCTTGATCTCAATCTTGACGAAACTAATTGACCAACGCACTCTCCACCATCAGGGCAGCTGCACAGATCACATGAAAGTACGACTGGGCAGCTTATGGAACGAAAATGATACGTAATTTCATACGAATGAACCAATAGGCAGCAGCTTACCAATCTCGTTCTGTGCCGAGCACAAATTCCAGCTAAAAAGCGACCCTCCATCTCGCTTCTCTCCCCACCAACTTTCCTCCCTTTCTAAACTTCCACCGCACGCGACATCAGTACCACGCATCCATTTTGCTTCAAACACCAGGTCTAGACTCAGAATGACGCGAAATTACACATATCTAATTACTGGAGCGAACAGAGGTGGTGCCCCTATTACCCCTTTTTCTTGCATGGTGGTATTTGTTTACGCTTCGCTTAAAATAGCGGGGTCTCAATCTGTTTTCTGTTTCCCCTGCCTGCACAAAGCTAACCACAATCCCTCATCAGGCATCGGCCTCGCGATAACATCCATTCTCCTCCTCCGACCAGATACGACCGTAATCGCCACGATCCGCACACCCAGCACACCAACCACAACTCTCACCTCGCTCACCGTCGCCGGAGGCAGCAAACTCCTCATCGTGCCATTAGATTTCAGCAACCCTTCTAGCTCTGCAGAGAAGTTCTCCGCATTCCTCGATACTTTGACCAAAGTCCACGGCATCTCACACATCAACACCATAATCGCCAACGCCGGCGTCGGCTCCTCCTTCCTCTCCTCAAAGGACACACCTCTCTCCTCGCTAACCGAGTACTACGAGACCAACACCCTGGGACCTATACTACTCTATCAAACGCTCTACTCGCTTCTCACAGCCAAGATTCAAGATGAAGGAGACGAAGAGAGGAAGTTTGTCCTGATTTCTAGCTCACTAGGAAGTATCGGCGCGATGGAAGGCGCAGTGCCGAGTCTCGCGTATGGAGTCAGTAAAGCTGCGGCGAATTATTTCGTTAGGAAGGTGCATTTTGAGGAGAAGGGGATTGTGGCTATTGCTGTGCATCCGGGGTGAGTGCTGAGTTCTATCTCTTTGTTCTGTTATTTCAAATTAGCCATTTTTGGGTCTACTTTGTGGTGGTGAGTGGTGCTGATAACTGACTGTATGTGTGAGTAGATGGGTGAAGACTTCCAACGGTCAGGCGTTTGCGGATAGTATTGGGGTGGAGGAACCGCCGATGACGGTGGAGGAGAGCGCGAAGGGTGTTCTTGAACAGGTATTCTCACTGCTCGCATTCAACCTGACTGCCAGGATGTTTTTTGTCTGACAGGATGTAGATTGACAATGCCACCAAAGCTACGACTTCGGGATCTTTCTTGTCTTACGATGGTACCGACCTTCCTTGGTGAATCAACGAACGTAGATAAGAAAGCAAGAATGTGCGGCTGGGAATGAAGCAAGCGATATAGTGGATTTTGATAGTCTCTTTGCTCTGCCTGATCTATTAAGTACACGACAAAAGTATCTATTCGATAACCTGACTTCATGATCTAAGTGACGGCAGAGCAAATTCTCTGCCAATGAATGAACGCTCGAAACAATTTATACAAAGTGCCAAACATCAAATTATGTAGGCTCAAGAGGATGGTAGCATGACCCCATGAGTGACATCGTCCTCATGGATGAGAGCTCTAGGACCGATGTAGTTACCGCCCTTAACGAACCACCAAACAGCCGCGAAGATAGTCATTGATCCTGTGATGAGAGAAGCGTAGTTCATGCTGACTTCGTCGAAGGGCATCGCATATGGGAAGCAGTAGATCACCACGAATACAAGAATGTAGGAACATGCGATGATGTTCACTGCATATCCAAGGTAGTGTCCCATCTGGTAAGGACCTGGTCGCATATTGTTGGTATATGGACCTGGAGTCGCTGAGATGCGGGAGAAGCGACGAGTAAAGACGAATGGGAGGATCGCTGCGACGTAGGATAAGGTGGTCAGGACGACGAATGAGCCAACGAAGGCATTAAAGGCTGTGGAGGAACCGACGTAGATCGTTCCAAGCACAGTGCAGAAAATACCACAGAACACAGTCGCGTTGAAGGGATTCTTGTGCTTGGGGTGGATCTTGCTGAATGTGCCTGAGAATGGGACGGCTTCGTCGCGAGCGATGGTCCAGAGACAGCGACCGCAGGTGATGAAGGTTCCCGTGCAGCAGCAAAGAATAGGAACTAGAATGAGAAACAACAGTCCAGTTGTTCCGGCTCTGCTTGATGTTGCTTGAGCGTAGATGAATGCCAAGGGGAAGTATGGTGCGGCAAGGACTTCGTCAAGATCAGAAATCGCGTAGAAGATGGTAATCGCGTAACAGAATGCTGTGACAAAGCCTGTGACCATCTGGGCCGCAATCGCGAATGGTACGTTTCTCTTGGGATTCGGGATCTCTTCTGCGAGATGAGACACGCAATCCGGTGTTCCAACAGCATATGCACCGTTCAGCATGCCAGCACAGAAGACGAAACCGTTGCTCGTATATCCGGTCTGATTTGACCATTCGGCCCAAACGAAGGAGGAAGTTGCATATCCAGTTCCAGCAGTATGAGGCAGAATGGCACAGCACATAATCGTTATAAATACTCCGGCGAGGATAAAGAACAGCCCGATGTTGTTGAGCGTCGGCAATGCTCGGTTGGCAAACAGTACAATTGAGCAGCATGTCCAGGTAATGATCAGGTACGCGATGAAGACATGCCATCTCTCTGGAGAGTATTCCGGATGATATAATCCATACATCGCAACGCAGATCTGGGAACTAATGCTTGCCATTGTCGCTGGTCATGGTTAGATAGGGCTCCGACAAGATGGGAGTCTGGTCATACCTGTTCCACACATCCACGCAAAGGTATTCCACCATCCAGCAAACCATCCAATCAACCGACCATATTTCGGGCCTGGTGTGATAGATGCCCAATGATATACTCCAGCACTTGACGGCATCGAGGAGGCGAGTTCCTGCATGGCTTGTCAGATATGGGTATTTCCCGATCGCGGATGAAGAAACACTTACTGCGAGCGAAGCCGCGATTAACCAATAGAATATAGAGACCGCAATAAACTCATATAAGACTCCTGGTGGCCCTCCATTATAGATTGCAATAACAATGGATCCTCCAAGCGCTGCCCAAGTATTTCCAGTGACGATACCGACAGAGCAGATGGAGAAGAGAGAGAAGTTTCGTTCTAGCTCTTGGACATGACCAGTTTCGTTGATTTCCATCAACTGGGGTGCCTGGCTCTTCTCTGCCATGGTTGGAGACTTTTCTGGGTCTGAGGATGGCATCGTGGTTTTCTCCGGAGTTGTCGCCATGTCTGCAGATTTGTAGATGACTTTGAGAATCGGGACCTCAAGTCGGTACCGATGCCGGAAGAGATAAGAAGGGAAACTGCGATTGCCTTCACGAAGAAGTCCGAGAAAGATAATGCCCTCACCTAGAAGGGACTCACTCGATATGTAAACAAAAGGAGGAGCGAAGATCGCAGACAGCAGAAACTAAAATGTAGAAACGCGAAATGATGACCCAGACCACAATACTTATTTAAAGATACTCATGCGAACTAGCTTTGCATGTAAGATGTAGGGATGAAGATACTGCATACAATAACCATCCCAGGTCTTGGAACTGATTGTCTCGGTCTCCGCCATAGGTCCATAGGTAATACGCCAAGGTCCGAGATCTAAGTGCTAACAAAGTGCATGCCGCAATCATTACACAAAGCATGAGAAGTTGTGACAAGATCCTGCGGTTGGCCGATAAGAGAGTCAGGGAGGACCACAGTACTTGCTTGCTTCTGCACTGCACAGCCATACAGTAGTGCAGCCATGCCATGTGTCGCCCCTGTCCCATCAGTGCGAACGTCAGTGCAAGTGGAAGCTGTGGAGCTCAACTATGGAGTCCACAGACGAACCAGAAGACTGATGTGAGGTTTACGAATTCCTCTATGGCTCGATAGATGTTTGCATGTGGATACAGTATCCCGAAAGATAGGGTACTTCCCGTAGCTCTCCTAGATTGCGGGACTAAATTCGATTGATCAATCAGATCTGCAGGGAAATCAGAACGGAGTGCCGCGCCGGCAGCTTTCATATCAAACTTTCATGCGACGAATGAGGACGTCGGATGGCGGGGAAGAAGCAAAGATTGACAGGGATAAATATGACGCCCCAGAAAAGATAAGGTCCATCGCTGCAGTAATTTTCTGTCCAACTCCTTACATAATAGATGGTGTTACAACATTCCATTGCTCTTCCTTTCCTTTCCTTCCCGCAATATCTTCCAACTCCTAACTTCCATCACATTTCTTATGTTACAGCTTGCAATTCGACAATGGCCATTGCTGTGCGACTGTTTTGGCCTGGTTCCACGACAGTCTCGCGATTTTCCAGTCCCTGCACCTGCTACTCGGAAAAACGATGCTTCTCGAATTGCCCAAATTGTTCGGGCGGGGGGACTTCCGAAATTGGCGACCAGAAATCAACGCATCCTCCATGCTCCTGTCAAAATGCGATCGAGTTCCACAACAGAAAAGCCGTCGTTGTCCGCAAATTACGACTGGCCACAAATTCCCCTCCGCAATGTCATGATGCGGAGATCGACAATGTTTGTCCCTTGATATATCCTCGTACCTAACCGTTTGCGCCCCGTAGTACTCAAAAGTCGCGTGGTTCAATTCCGTAGGTCGGCACTTGTTACTCTTCGAAGGACCCTTGCAGTTCCAAGTGGTGCAAGGCCTCGAATCAGAACACCATTCTCATCACACATCGTCGCTTTGGGTCAAGACCGTGTCGTGCTTCGCTCTCCACAAGCTTCTCGAACTCCTTCCCCATTTCCTGCACCTTTACCTCAGCAAAACCCAACTTGGCGTACCATGGTGCATTCCATGGCAGGTCTTTGAACGTTGTCAGGGTTATAGATCTGTATCCTTCCTGTCTGACCTGCTGCGACATGGTTGCCACCAACGCACTTCCGATGCCACGACCCTGATAGTCCTGTGCTACTGACAGCTCGATGATGTGGAAATTGCCAGACAGATAGTTCCCTCCCAAGAAACCTATTGGTTGATCGAATCGATTCACAGCTACCCATAGGTATCCTGCGTTTGCTATGGTGATGAGGATATATGGATCAAGGGTGGCGCCGTCTGCGAGAGAATCTAGGTCGGCAGTCCGGTATATCTGGGCAGCAGAACGTTCGACTTGTGCGAGGAGAGGAATATCGGTGGTTCGAGGTCGTCTAATGGTGAATTCTCTTTCGAGCTCAAGCGACTCAGACCGCTGGACGGCTTCTGCAGCCATGGCGAGGATGGTAAGAGAGTCCAGCATTTTGCAGAGGGATGGTAGATGTAGGTAGATGACGTGGTGACTTTTGCAGATGTAGACAGAGTAGATAGTTATGTAGAGTGAGGCGAGAGAAAGGAGTCGAGAGGTGTAAGAAATGCGTAAAGGGATGATGGTTGAAAGATGTCCGTTTGCTGTTTGTTGGTTGGTAAGAACGACGAAACTCTTTGCCGAGTGGATACTTTTCCCTCGCTCAGTCCAAAATTCTTTACATTTGATGGGTCCGGGCCCAGGTGACGCTTACAGGCATCCACAGGCACCCACATCTGCCCTGACCGCCTGCACCCAAACCTTAAAATGTTATCCTCAGTGACGTTGATCCTGGTTACTGGTAGGTAGATACCTAGGTACCGACTTGGCCCGCCGCCACTCTTCATCTTCAGTAAATACAACACATCTCCATTGGGATTCACTGCTTGTCACTTCTAATTTCTTTATACTTCTTCCTCCTCTTCCTTCTCTTCACAATGGTGAAGAAACTCAGCAAATCCTTGGGCGCCCCAGTGGAAGGCTCAGCGTCAACCCCTCCATCAAGATTTTCTGAAGGAGTTCTTCCCAAGCTTATCGTCTTTGACCTTGATTACACCTTATGGCCATTTTGGGTAGATGTAAGTCACTAGCAGGACGGTTTACGACAACACTCGCCTTTCTTAAGATATCCTAGAAAGCTTGCTAACTCCTCTACAGACACATGTAACGCCCCCTCTAAAAGCCGCCTCGACCCACGATTCAGTCAAAGACCGCTTCGGCGAATCCTTCTCCTTCTACAATGAAGTCCCATCGATTCTCTCTTCCCTACAAGCCAGCGGAGTAAAAGTGGGCGCTGCATCTAGGACATCTGCGCCAGATCTTGGGCGTGAAATGCTGCGATTGTTACATGTCGCAGATACAGACGGGAAGAAGAGGAAGGCGATTGAGTTCTTTGACCACATGGAGATATACCCTGGGAGTAAGATCACACATTTCAACAAGCTGCAGAAGGCGACCGGGCTGCGGTATGAGGATATGTTGTTCTTTGATGACGAGGCGAGGAATAGGAATGTGGAGAGTTTGGGAGTGACGATGTATTTGGTGCGCGACGGAGTCTCCAGGGCGGAATTGGAGAATGGAATTAAAGATTGGAGAAAGAGGCACGGTCATGATGTTGCGAGGGCCGCGGATACGAATATATGAGCGGTATAGAAGTATATACTTTGATGGGATCATGGGATGGCGTTGGGGATAGAGGATGTGTTGATACTGTATTAGAGAAGAAAGAGATACCAGGGATAGATAGAATACGCAGCTACCAGAGCTCCTACATATGTATTATGAAATACAATCAGCAGTTCAATAGCATGCCCACTTTACATATCGAAAACTGTCGGACATGATTTCCATGTCATGGGAACATTATAGTCAATTGAACATGTCGATGTTGAAATAACCATTACGAAATTCAGCACATGCGAGTGCTAACTAGGTATGGAGCATGACAAGAACTTCTGTGCGTCTGATTGAATGAAATACATCACATGGATCTTCGTCCAAAGTATTCCTTCCTGTCGCCTCTGTCTCCAAGTACCTGGAGCCTGGTCCCTCGGTCTGGGTATGTCAACCCCTGTCCGTACCTGGAGCTAGGCTAGCCCACCACTGGTGAATAGTGACCTCATGAAGCAAGGCTACGGCTTGGGAATTATTTCCCAGGCACCTCGCGACAAGCATCTAAAGTCTTTGCCGCCAGAACTTCGATGTGACCGAACATCACCAGAGCTGGTGATGCATCGAAATGCCTCCATTTCTCCCTCGCAAACGTCTGCGATCAGTTTCCCCAGAAGCCGGTCCCTCAAAGCCTCCTCCTAAGAACAGTGGCAAGGCTAAGGTTTCCGCTTCAACAACTCCTCGAAAACCTACGCTCTTCGACGACTTAGACGCCGGTACTGGCTCGAAACGTAGCGCAGAGCATAAGAAGGCGATACTGGAAAAGTTGGCAGCTAGTGATGACGACGAAAGCTCACTCTCTTCCTTGTCCGACGAGGAATTCGAGGATGTGCCTGCTGCGAAACGGCAGAAGACGAACGAAGACTCGGATGATGAGGATGGAGATGTTGAATTCGAAGATGTCGAGACGAATCCAGTACCCAGACCTGCGGGCCCAGAACCTTCGGGCGACCTCGAGTTGACTCTAACGAAAGAGACTCGGGTCTCAATCACGAATCCTTTTGGGACGAAGAAAGGACCGAGCAAGATTGAGAGGGGAATAAGGGTCGGCACACATCAGGCGCATGTCCAATTATTGATGTTTCATAATGCTGTACGAAATGCCTGGTGTTGCGATAAGGAGTTGCAGGAGATACTGGTGAAGCATTTGAGTCCTACTGTGGTTCAGGAAGTCGAGAAATGGAGGCGCAACAGTGGGATCGTTCTGAAAAGCAACGACAAGAAAGAGGAAACACCGAAGGGCAAAGGAAAGGGCAAAAACACCGAGCCAAGGAACCAGAGAGACTGGGGAGAGCCTGCGCAAAGACTTGCTGAGGGTCAGGTCAACATGAGTAGTGGAGATCCCATTCTCAGACTTCTGCGAGTTCTCATCAGCTTCTGGAAGCAAAGATTCAGAATTTCCGCACCAGGTTTGAGGAAGTTGGGATACATGTCTCTTCAACGGCTGGATGAGGAAATCAAGAGCTTCAGGGACGATGAACACGATCCGGAACGTCATGGTGAGCGAATCAGAAACCTCGATGAGTTTCGAGAACGTGCGAAAGCCATGGAAGGAAGCCGAGATGTGGGATCGCAGCTGTTCACTTCCCTCTTGCGAGGTCTCGGTATCGAAGCTCGGCTAGTTGCGAACTTACAGCCAGTAGGGTTCGGGTGGAGTCAAGTCGAGGAAGCTGTTGAGAAGAACCCACGAATTCTAAAGAAACCAAAGACTACTACGGCTTCTGAGGATTCTTCCATTGATACTAGCTCAAGTGAGGAGGAGTTACAGCCGAAACCTCAAAAGAAAGGCAAGGGAAAAGCAGGCACCAAGGCTGCTGCTAAAACACCAAAGCCAGCGCCAAAGGCTGGTAGAAGGACATCACGAGCAAGTGGCCTCAAAGATGCCCCTATATCGTTGTCTGATTCCGAAGATGTGGAAAGCGATGAGGACTCCGTCATTGATGTGACACCCGCGAAGCGTACAGGACAGCCCTCGTTACCTTATGACAAAGATCTCATTCATCCTCACTACTGGGCGGAGGTTCTCTCGCAAATCACCAACACATACATCCCTGTGGATCCTATAGTTCTTCAAATTGTTGCTACCAGTGACAAGCTACTTGAGCGATTCGAGACTCGTGGAGCAAAATCCGAAAATGCCAAACAAGTCACGGCTTATATTATTGGACATTCATCAGACGGAACTGCAAAAGATGTCACAACAAGATATCTCAAGCGACATGTCTGGCCTGGCCGAACAAAAGGCAACCGATTTCCAGTGGAGAAGGTACCCATCTATAATCGCCATGGCAAGGTTAAACGCTACGAGCAAAAGGATTGGTTCAAGCAAGTTATGAGCGGCTATGTTCGAGGATCCAAGAGCTGTCCAAGAACAGAAATTGATGATCACGAAGAAGCGACCGACCTCAAGCCTGTGAAGCCTGAGAAGAAAGAGGTTGAGGAAGGTAAGGAGACACTTCAATATTATAAAAGTTCCCCAGAATTTGTTCTTGAGCGACATTTCAAGAGAGAAGAGGCCCTACTTCCAAATGCCAAGCATGTCAAGATGTTCACCGTCAAAGGCAAAGGAGAAACGAGCACCGAGGAGAAGGTATATCATCGGAAGGATGTGGTCAATTGTAAGACAATGGAAACCTGGCATAAGGAAGGCCGTGCTCCGAAGCCTGGTGAACAGCCTTTGAAGCGAGTCCCGTACAGAGCAGCGACCACAAACCGCAGACGTGAGCTCGCCGAAGCAGAGAATGCGAGTGGTGAAAAGATTCTTCAGGGACTTTATAGCCGCGATCAGACTGACTGGATCATCCCTCCCCCGATCGAGAACGGGGTCATACCCAAGAATTCATTTGGAAATATCGATTTGTATGTTGACTCGATGCTTCCTGCTGGAGCCGTACACATCCCTGCTCGAGGTACTGTGAAGATCTGCAAGCGCTTGGGTATTGACTATGCTGAAGCCGTTGTTGGATTCGAGTTTGGTCATCGGATGGCTGTCCCTGTTATTAATGGTGTGGTCGTGGCTGAAGAGCATTACGATACAATGATGGAAGAATGGCACAAGGACGAGGCTGAACGGGTTCGGAAAGAGGATGAGAAAGCACGGAAACTCGTGTTGCAAACCTGGCGCAAGATGCTCATGGGCTTACGGATTGTGGAGAGAGTCAATGAGGAGTTCGGCGCCGCTGATGCGAATGCCGATGTTCTGAATCCATGGATCAGTAAGAAGAAGAAGAATGCTGCTGAGGACATTGAAGCGGAAGCACAGAAGCGCATCATGGACCAGAATGATGAGGACATGGCAGGAGGTTTCCTACCAGAAGGTTTCGATGCCGAGGAACCTGATGACCACCACCGAGAGGCTTTCTTTCCAGTCGCTCATGAAGAGGATGAAGATGATGCAGGGGGTGGTTTCGTGGTTGAGGAACATGATGTCGAGTCTGCTGAACCCAAAATGGGTCAAGCCTACGCCACACCACAGTCGCTTGAGTTTGCAACAAAGGGTGGAACTGCCATAGTATCAGATGATGATGTTGAGATGGAGGATGCACCAGAGCCAGCACCGAAGAAGCGAGGACGGCCATCCGGCTCTGCGAACAAGATGACAAAACCAGCTGCCAAGGCACCAGCGAAGCGAGTCGCTCCATTGAAGAAGCCTTCTGCAAGAAAGCAACAAGTTCAGGTTCACGATTCGGAGCAAGAAGATAACGATGAGACATCTCCATTCTCGTCTCTATTATCGGATGATTTAGATTCGGAACCTGAGGTGCCCAAAAAGGCTCCAGTAAAGAAGAGAGGCAGAAGAGCGACTTTGCCTGCTAAGACGGTTGAAAGTCCGAGGAAGACACCGAGGAGACAGGCGGCAAGGAAAAGCGAGACGGCTTTGAGGTCGCAATATTTTGAGCACGATGAGGACGAGGAAGATGATGGATGAATGTAATCAGAAAGGCTGTGTATAATTTTTACGATGAAGTGTCGTTTGATTTGCTTAAGCGTTGGCGTTATAGGAAGATGTGGCTGGTTTGCTAGACTCGAGGATTGAGTTGTTGGTCTGTTGCTAGACTATGCTGCTTGCATTAAGATGCAGAGCTAGTATTCATGGAACGATCATCAGAAATGCTAAACGATTCTTGATCGAACACAATACAATGTTTCGCTGTACTTTGATTGATTGAGGGTTTCGTCGGACCAGTGACAGGAAATCATTGAGCTCCCCCACATATTTGTACTTGTAACCCCCTTGCCAAGTTCCCAAGATCTCGCTTACTTCGTTGCACATGACGACAAACTCACTTCCCAGCCTAAGAATTCTCTCATTCTCACTCTCATATCAATTTCAGATCTGAACAACGCTACCCCGAGAGTCAAAGCTATGGATCACGAACTTGAGTCTAGCAATCGCCTCTCCATGGCATCCACATTTTCGGAACCCCAGCCTACAGCACAACACTCAGCCTCAGCCTCACTTACAACCTTCCCCCTCTTCCCCCTCCTCGCCTCTGAACTCCGCATCCTCATCCTCACCCACGCCTCATCCCCAAACCTGCACCCAATAATCCACCAAATCGACACCCGCCGCTCAACATTCATCTCCAACCAAGCGCCCCACCCCCTCCTCCACACCAGCCGCCTCACCCGCTCCACCTACTTGCTCACCACAGGCGCCGTCTACGCATTCGGCACCTACGTCTCTTTCACGCATGATATCTTCTACTTCCCGCATTTCGCTCGAGTCGACAATCTCGATAAATTGCGAGCATTTCTCAAATGTGAGGAGACGAGGGGGATTAGGAAGTTAGCGGTGAAGCGGGAGTTATTTGACAGGGCCTGGGGCGAGTTTTTCGGTTCATCTTCTAGAACTACTTCCACTGCTCTTGGAAACGGGATGGGGGAAGGAGGAGGAAGAGGAGGAGGGTTAGAGGGGATGGAGGAGCTGTTGATTGTTTGGAGGGATTGGAGGGTTGTGAGGGAGGCTTGGAGGGAGAAGGAGGGGGTGTTTAGGGAGG